>JAOEHI010051940.1:0-17598 GCA_025447815.1 Percopsis transmontana | reverse complement strand
CCCCCGACCGATTAACTCTTTCAGTTAAAAATTTTTTCCACTCTTTTACCTTTATTATCACCACGACGCTCCCCTCTCACACCCCTTGGCGAGCCATCTTTCAAATACTGTTGGGACCTTTCATTATTGCACAGCTGACTCTCCTAGGAGTGTGAGATGGGAGCTTAGTGTTGATAATACAGGTAAATGAGGGCATCATTTATTTCCCTGAATGAGTTAAGCGAGCTGGAGAATATATTGGGGACAAGAAGGGGGTAAGGGAAGATAAAAGGGGCAGAGAGAGAGTGAGAGAGAGCGACAGAGAGCAAGAAAGTACGAAACACTGCAGTCATCCTTCACTCTAAGTTCTATACCCGCACGGACTCAATGAGGCGTCCCGGGGCACAGCCAGGCGCACGGGGTGCTCAATTCCTCACTTACTCAGCCCTAAACCTGCCCCTGCTGTGGTCACTTACGAGGCCCCGTATAGCTCTGGTAAAGTCTACTCCCGCAGACGCGCTTCACAGGGAGAGTGATTGGAACGGCGATGCTGTAACTGGCCAGGGCTCGCAGGACGTATGTCAGCGAGGAGAGCCAAAGCGAGGGATGGGGAATGAAGCGAGCAGCCCCTTATGCCGTGTATATGAGCTATAGCTGTACTCAGTTCTGCACAATTACCAGATCATGTTTCAGCCGCCAGCTAAAGATCTATAGGTCCAAGAGAGACAACGCTGATGGTTTTTCGAGGTATCCCTCACACAGACAGGGACAGTATGGAGAATAGGGGCACGCTATGCTTCCTGTTCTTGCTTGCGAGATAATTCTCGGAGGATTATTTCATCCTTTATCTTGTGGGGGGGGGGGTTCTGTGCAGGGTGGCCTGTCCACATTAGCCCGGTCAGCTACAGTGGGGGAAGTGTAATGACGGAGTGGGGTTGCAGAGTCGGTCAGTCCACAGAGACTAAAATGAACGTCCAGCTAGGTAATGTAATGCAGGAACAGGAGTCCAGCGGGGTCATCTTTCTCCCGGTCTGCCCAGATTCTTGCTGGCTGAATTTGTCTCTGTCCTCCCCTTTATGGCCCGTGATGGATAGCGAAATGAATACGGCTGATAGTTGGAAATTTCTTTTTTTTATGTCTTATCTTTTCTTTTTTTTTGGTCAACATTAGCAAAGTGGAAAAGTTAGGGGCCAGAAGGATGAACTCTGCGAAATTCAATCACGGTGACTGAAGGTTCAGAGGCGTTAGGGCGCGGCCTCATGGGCAGTCTTGAGATCGCTTCAAATTAATTTACGTCAGCGCATAGGGGCTCAAAGCTGGGAGAACAATTATGTTATGTGACTGTCGGGCATGATGTGAACCATTGACAGTAAGGGGCACACTGGCGTACTGAAAGATTTCTCTTTTATTTTATTCCCCTCCCATCAGTTATTTGAAAAGCCAAAAGCAATTTAAAAGAAGATACAGTACGAAATAGCTATCTGTGGCTAAAGGGATAGGAAAATAAAGCCATTTATGTAAGTGCTGGAGGCAGTCAAAATACAGTGGAGGCACAATAAGGAAGGTGACAAACTCCAGCGAATTGTAATCTATGGGGAACACCAGTCAATTAAAGAACACAGACATATTATTCATGTGCCCAGCCAGCTCTTATGGACATAATCCCTTATCATTATATATTTTCATTTTCAATTTCAATTTCAACAAATAAATCCATCCCACACATCCATCACATATTTTTTTGCCAATATCTGGATTTTATCATAGTATCTTTACTGGTATATTTTTATCTGAAGGTTAAAAAATATCCTTTCGATGTCTCTCTTGAAGTTTAATTCTTCTTCTGCAATTCTTCTTATAGCGTTTATTCTGGAACGGTCTCTAGCATTAAAGAAGGGAGGCCACATGGGATAAAGCATAAAACCCAGACAGAATAGACTCTCATAAGGCATATGGGAATAAATTATTCGAGTGAAATTAGGGGGAATCTAATGTTTGGTTATTCTCGTGAAACAAGGGCACAGTGGATGCTCTCTCTTCATCCTGCGATTTCTAAGTCAGCGGAAAGGCAATTTGTTTCCCTCAACACCATCTTGTGTTTCAGGGTGACTTCCCTGGCCCTCCGCCTCATGGCACTGTCTGTTCTCTCTGCCTCTCACTGGATCTGATTGCATCGCGTCCACATTTTCAGAAACCTTTGTTGTCGGTAACCTGGGCCTTCAGCGAGTACACTCGATTGCTGAACCTACAGGAACTCTGTAAGCATGTGGTAAAATCACATACAAAGTTTGAACACATGTGAACTGTGATGCTCCCCAAGCAGTCTTATCGGTATGCTGAATTTCTACTACATTTTGGAAATCATGTTTTTTCTTCCCCCAGGTCCACTGAGGAAAAGAAAAATGTACAAAAATGTTAGGTAGTTTGTTGGTGATTGGACTGAGGGACTGACAATATTGAACTTACATTAAAATGTATTCTCTTGGTAAATGTAGTGCGACAGTGTCAGTGTATAAAACAGGACTTTGTTTTGTATGTGTCAAAATAACAATGACTTTAATAAACCACCCCATTAAAGCAGGGCAAATAACAAAAACCGATAACTTAGACAACACCAAAGAAAGTTGCATTAACTGATAATTATTCTAGTCATTATGGGATATTATCATTTCTTATCACCCCTCAGTAATGGAGTTCCTGTTTTTTCTATAATGAGTCAGTAATATGGTATAGGAATTCATTATAAACAAGAAGCTTTTGTAAATACACACATCCATCATCTCTATGGGTCTCCTGCAGGGGCTAACTGCAAAGTACTTTTACAAGTCACCCATTCTTCTGGAGAGGGAAGTGTTCTGTTGACAAGGAAATGTGTGCTTGGATAATTGTTTTTTGCCGCTTGGTGGACAAGTTAATTAATTTCAATTACTGGCTGCTTCTAACTTTGGAGGATGGAAGTCACAACCCAACCACATACTGATGGAGGACAGGAGAGATTTCATATTTGATCAGACATCTCGGAAGATGTCTAAAGAGTGTGGGTTCATCAGTGCAGCCCTTGTTGTGAACGTGTATGAATAGGATTGGTTGCAATCTATGAAGAACCTCTTGTAGGTAGTTTACTCTTCATGGTCTAAAGGAAGTTCTAAAGCCAGTCTATGCTACTGTAGCTACTGAGTGGAACAATAGGTTCCGATAGCCCACCTGTATTCTCACAGCAAAATTGGACCCGCCACAATCCCATTATCAGATAGAAACACCTGGTTGTTTTCAGGAAATGTAGGCTACCTGGCAAAAGAGGATTGTTTTTGCTTTGACTTTTAACATGAATCTTTATTCTCTCTGAGTCACTTTCCCTTCAAGTGATGTTTGAGTTGCCTTTGGACAAAATGAAAGCCCATCTCTGAGCATTTCTGTCAAGGTACGCTGGACAAACTGTCGAAAGAACAGGTAAAGGAAAGTTCTTCTATGACAGCCTAAATGTGAGTGTTCAAAAGAGGAAAAAGACCACAAACACTCCTAAATGGTGTAGCACTGGCAAGGTTGCATATTCCACCTGCCTGCCTTTTCATTTACGCTACTGAATGCTGAGAGTGGAGAGTATAGTAGATATGTAACTTAATGTATGTAACATAATTTATTTTCATTCAAATTTCTGTTGTTTTTCTTTTTTTTCTCTTTCTCTGTAAATAGTGACCAATCAATGAAAAGATTTAGGCATCAGTTATCAGTCATACACTTGGACGAGGTTTGCAGACAGCATGAATTAAATGGATTTCATGGTGTAGCATTCACTAATGTTTTTGTACATTTGAAATGAGGGTTCCTAACCACGCCATGATAACTAAAGTCTAAAGTACTGTACTTAGTAATTCTATTCTCCTGAATGTCACTTGACACGTAATGGGGCTTGTTCGATATGGACAGAATTTAGATAATTTAACAGAGATTCATGCTGTTATTTTACGGGTACTCGGTGTGGGATGCATATAGTATCTGGGCCACTTTCGTAAAATTCCAGTTTTTCCAAATGTGCAGTCATTGGTGTTATCTGAAGGTGTCTGAAGGGGCTGAAGAGTAAATAATGCCTTGAAGGCATTATTTAGCTTTTATTAACTGCACAGGGGGTAGATCAGTGAATATT
This sequence comes from Percopsis transmontana, assembly GCA_025447815.1. Lineage (NCBI taxonomy): Eukaryota > Metazoa > Chordata > Actinopteri > Percopsiformes > Percopsidae > Percopsis > Percopsis transmontana. The sequence goes on along the minus strand of JAOEHI010051940.1, from coordinate 13,475 downwards.
ATAGCTGCTTGCAATATATTTTTAAAATTAAATATTAATTTCTATCCTATCCATTATTCATTTCGGTATTCATCAGATATCTGGGAGAGTCAACACTGCTAATGGAGGGCTTAGCAGCAGTAATTCCTGGTTGGTTATTTCAGAACTGCCCCGCTAATACTGACTCCTTTCAGAAAAGTTCAGTGTGTTGCATTGCCCTGTATAGTTTAATACTTGATTTGATCTGCAAGATTACAGGTATGGAAAAGCAAATAGCCTAAGTTTGAGCAAGGGTATACAAAGGTGTCCTTCTTCCAACATCTATCCTGTCTGCAATAGGAAATTAAACAAATAAACAACCTGACCTTGGTACATTGTTACGCCTAAGGCATCATCTTCTTGTTTCTACCATTTGTATTACCCTAACAACTACATGGAGCCCCATCAGCCCCTTAAATGACTGGTTAATTGCCCACAATCCCTGAACTGTACCCCTATGACCGCCTGCTGTCGCCCTAGGGATTGTGGGATTTGTGTCAACATTTTCACTCATTCTCATTCGTTTTCTCTCTGCTACTCTTCTATAGAGCGTGAAGCATGAGATTGGATTTACAGTGTAATGGAATAAAGCACATTGTTTCTCATCTGTGAGAGGGTGAGAGAGCCGATAAAACCCCTCGACTCGCCCGCCTGCAACGTTGATCAAAAGCCTCCCATACGGGAAAGACGAAGTGTGTTCCCCCACCCCACGCTTCCTGTTGACTTTGTCTGCTTCTGCAAACCCAACATATTTAGTTTCCTCGTTGCTGTTGCTATCGATTTGACCCGATGTCTAATGCTGGCATTTTGAAGCATAGAGGGAGTGAAAGAACGGGGTTCTGAAAACTTCTGGAAACATCCCGTAACGTGTATAGAAATAGACACGGCAGACATCAAGATAGTTTAGGTCTTTGTTGGTAAAGAATAGTCTGCATTCTTCCCATTTAGACCAACACAATGTGAAGCAAATCACAGGGATATTATTGAGCTCATTTGCTTTGAGATCCAGAGAATGTTCTTTTTTTCTCTCCAGTTTTCACTCCTATTCACTGTCTTTCTTGGTGAATAGAATACCATTATCAGTTGATTAAATGCTATCTGCCGTGCAGTTCTAATAACAACACCTTTCAGTCTGAGATTAAACAATAATCTTGGTGACGATACAGCATTACAGCTGCCTTTTCACGCAGCTTTTTTTTTTTTTTTTAGGCAGGCAGGGAGGAGTGCACCTATTTGTTCAGGTTTAACATAATGAGAATGGAAGGTCAGGACAGATGCACTTAAGCAAATTCCCGATGACCTTCGGCGCTGAACTTGCTCGGGCGGCCTTTTGTTCGATTTATGCTCTTGACTTTTCAGTTGCTCTTTATCACTGCGATAACACAGAAGCTAATTACTGCTAACACTCTAGTTGGTGAGTTTATCTTGCAGTACAATACTGCACTAGTGTGAAAGCTGCAGGTGCCATAGACTGAAAGTAATGTAATAATTAGATTTTAAATTAAACTATTAATACTTTAACAGTACAATACGGTGTGCTGTCCTTCATACGTGATACTAGGAATATAGCTGTCTCTCATGGTCTCGGAACACCATTAAATTGAATAATCTCTACCTCAATTTTCATACAATTTTCACCTCACTATTGACTTACACAGACAGTCTCACTAACACTCTGAAGGTGTACAAGTAAATTAGGGACATCAGTTAACATAGGCTGGACCCCTAACTAATCTCTAAGCTTATGGTTGGTGCATTAACACGCAGAAATGTCCCAAAGCTGAAGGAGTGAGAAAAAAGGTGCAGCACAGACCTTCACCATATGTGGTTGAATGCAGGCTCACTTTCTGAATGAGAATGGCTTATTTTCTGTCATAGATCTGGGTGAACATCTTTACATGGGTGGATACATGTCTTTTAAACGCCCATTCCCAAATGAGACTGCATAAGGTGCTGCAACCGTTTAATGTCAGTATTGCATTGTATACTGATCCTAAAGTATAGGGATATTGTGTGACCATGGAAGGCTAACCTAACCCTGGATTTTGGGACTCACCTATAGTCCAGAGGTCCAGGACCAGGTCTTGAGGCATTCAATGAGGATTTAACACAGAAAAAGTAGTTCCTCAAATTCTCTTTCTTTTCCCACATTTGAATGGAGATGAAAATGTGTGTTTCCCCGAGGGATGGGAAGGGATAAAAAAAAAAAAACCTTCACTAAAATATAATCTTCTTAACACTGGAAATCCGATGCTGTAGGAAATCAAGTTTGGTGTGCTTGGTTTTAGGGAGACGAGATAGATTTGAAGGACAGTTGCCAAGGGGGGAACTGATCTCAGATTTAAGGCAGGATTAAAATCAAACATGAACTTTTATCACCTTACACCCAAAACAAACTTTAATAAGCCAAAAAACACTGCCAGCTCAGGAAACGCTCATTTGACTGCGAAATCAGTTTGGGGCCCCTAAACAACAATAATGCATTCACATTTCACGAGATAGATGCAAAAGCGGCCAACCCTCAGAAGCAGACACAGGTGCTGACGAATCACATCCTCTCATCCCGTCCCATATTTTATTAGATATTATCTCACATCAGCAGAGTCAGCCTTGGCGCCATATCAAAAGGACTACAAGAGTGGACACATCAATTCTAATTAGCATGGTATAGCACTGATAAGGGACGGCAACTAGAACACACACACACATACCCCTTGCTCTCAGATGTCTCAGATGTTCTGTGGCGACGGCAGCGTTAATAATCTTGGCACATTCAGACTCATTAAAAGTACATACTGTACCAGTTTACCAGCATACACACATACAAACCAAGAACAGACCAGCTGTAGTGCTGCGATATACTCCCATAGCCTTGGCGATGGCAACAGGAGTGATCTTGGCAGATCAAGCCGGATTGTGCATAGGCAAAGTGAACGCCTTTGACGGCCTGTCATCTTCACTAGAATCACACTACAACTTTTTAAGCCTGTCTCTCTCTGAAAGGGCTCCAGTTACTCCGCAATGGGCTGGCTTAAATGTTAGGATACAATTAAAATGTAAATTCATGCCAAGCTGATAAATGAAAACAACAGCCCCTTTTCCGTTCCTTTGGGCAATAGACAGGAAGTATGTTTTACACAGAGCTTTGGAGGTTGCTGCTTGGCATAGCAGGCGAGCAATAAGACATGGCAGGTAAAGGTTAAATTAGCATAAAGGTCAGAGGTCATTAGCATATACTATAATATAACTTCATATTCAAATTTGTCCAAACAGAGAGAAAGAAGATTGTCTTTTGAGCTCAGCCATGTCTGTTCTCATGATACTTTCTAAAAAGGTCTGCACATCACACCCGATTTACCACATTATATGTCTGAAAAATGCAATTCACTGGAACAGTGAACCCAGATAAAGTAATGCTGTTGTGCATCGGATACAACAACTTTCTCCCTTAGCATTTTTGGGTGTGACACTGCGCTGAAGTAAATTAATAATTTCCTTTTAAGAAGGTGATGTTCAAGTGAGGACAGCAGCATGCCTTGTGGGACGGTTTTTAATTTTCACCTTTCGTCATTCAGATTAAGCCACCGGTGGGTATAGCTCACATACTGACTTTATTGCTTGGCTGGTAACTTTTGATTTGGGGGGTGCTAGGGGATTAAAACTGCAAAAAAATATTGTTTTCTGTGGCCAACAAAATCCTCGTAGGAAGAGGCATTTCTTGCACCACAATTGAGGCCCATTTTGTTTGTAGTTATCTAGGATAAAGACCATGAGGGGAAAATAGTATTTATTTGTCTAGTCGCAAATGTTAAAATATTACAATTTTATACAAACAGCCAGTTTTTAGTGCCACATCACTGCCCTTAAACAAGCTCTCTGCTCCAGGTTCTTACTCGTATTTTCGACAGAGCCTCGTATCCCGTCATCTCACAATCGACACAAGAGGACTTGTGTCCCTGCCCTCCAGATTACACATATTGTGGCTGGTTAAGGTGAGATGGTGAACCTGCTTATCACGCTTTCAACACTGACTGTTTCAGGAAAGCTCCCTCAGAGCTCTATGAGATCCCTCATTGGAGTGTTGCAGTATACTGAAGGGTTAAGTAGACTGTGTGAGTGTGGGTGTGTGGGTGTTCACACAAGGGGGAGGAACAGATTCTACATGGAACAGAAACACCTAACATTATAAGATAGTTTAAAAAAATGCTAAATGTAATCTTAAGTGCAACTGAACTTAGTGTTTGTTGTCTTTTCACACTGAATCTGCTAAATTAATTTTTGAGTGGTGGCTGGCGTTCACAGTCCTTTCTAAAATCCCTTCTAATAAGGATTAGCTTTCCACACATGGACTAATTGATAATTAATAGCCATGACCTCCAGAGAACCTTAATGATGGATCTCAAAACAAGGGAATTGTCTCAATGGCCTCGTGTCAGTGCTAGAACACACTAAATTGTTCTGTGGAAATGTCACAGTACAAGACAAGCATTGTCCCTTCGCCCGGCACTTCCATGACAACTACAAGACTGCAGACTTGATATCTTTCTATATTGGGTATCTTATAATAATAAGGAGCCTAAATATGGCATATTCTTGTGTGCTGACATTCAGACTATGGCAGTAGCATTGGTCTGCCAGTATCTGAACAGATGGTGACATTTGGACACATAAACATGACTAATATAGTACATGGCAGGAAGATGCCTCCATACTGTACCATTACGGCTTGTAAATACCAATATCTTAAAAATCACATTTACAATTACCCATACCACTGACTAGAATGTGAAATGGAATTAACCTCCAGTGGCTTTTAAAGGCCTAAGTTACATACAACTGATACATTTACCAGTTTGGCTGGTGGCTAGTGGTAATTTCTCATCCTTGGCAGCAAATAAAAGGAAACCAGAAGGCCACTCCACCTGGTCAAATATCCTATAATTTCTGACTCGGACTTCTTGACACTACAGCATTACTGGAAACAAGCAACAGCAATCTAGACTATACTTTTACTAAGCTTTAAATCAAATCAAATTAGAGAACAATACCGTTAGTGGATTACGGCGTCTCAACAGATGATACTGCCTGACAAAAGAGGCAATATCCATATTATTAATAAATATTACTTCTATGTGTAAGGGGATACAGTTTTAAAAGACCCCCTCAGTAAGGCTACTAATGGGTATCCCTACCTCATGTTACACTAAGTGGAAAAATACAGAATCTTTCAGCATCTTATCCACGCTCACGCATGCTTGTAATGGAATGTACTTTTCTTGTTGAATATAAAAAATGTGGCATTTTTAGTGACCTCTCAAAAAACACTTGTCATTTGATATTTACCTTTAGGCTGGATATGAAAAAACATGTCCCCTGAGTGACACAATAATATAACCTGGCCATCCTGTATTCTATTCCATTACTCATATCATATCTAATTACATGTCAAACATCTTTAAACAATTTTGTTGAGTAGTCTAACCTTGAGGAGTCATGTTGTTGTATAATGGGCTTATCTGTTTATTCTTACATCTAATGACTTAAAATGTGGTTTAGAAGATGGATTACTGTTCAAAAACATGCATATGGTATCATTATATAATTTGCATAAAATGCAAATATTACTCCTGAAACATCTATTACTCATAGCAGAACCAATGCAATCCCTAGGCACAGGTTGAGAGGTAGGCCTATAGTCTTTTAAGTAGCTGTAATCAATAATATGCTATTTCAGACATATGTAGACTATAAATAGTATGATGCATGAAGTACATTAATAATTTTGAAAATTATATTTTAAGTTTGTTATTTACAATTACAATTAGGTCATTTAGCAGACGCTTTTATCCAAAGCGACTTACAATTACATGCTGCTATTGCATGGAGCAGGCAGGGGTTAGGGATCTTGCTCAAGGATGCTTACAAGTAGGCCACCACCTTCTGGCTGGGAGTCCAACGCCTAGACCACTAGACTATCTTTCCCCCTATGTAGTAGGTAGTTATTTAGGTTAATAATTTACTTGCAAACGCTATATCCATTGGAAAATGTATTCTCTCCTTGAGTAGCCCTACGTTACATTCCATGAGAACTGTAACATTGATCTTGACTGAAGGTTCGCTAACCTACTGATCTTTCGCATCTGAGCTATAAAAAAATAGCCAATGTCATTAACGTATATGTCATCTGGAATATGGACCAAAAACGCCGTATAATCCGTACCTGAATTCAAATAACTACGTGTTTGGCGCTAGCATCAGCAACAGGTGCAGTAAAATTAGGAGCAACAGCCACGCTGCTGTGAACGTGTGAACCTATACATAGCACAACAGTGACCCCTAGTGGTCATGACTTTGGCATTAGCCCTATTGGTAGGGCCCAATACACTGGGCTGTTTGAATATAGGTCTACCATGAGATGGCTGTTCAGTATTATTGTGCATAACAATGTATTGACTTGAATAATTACTTATTACATATTTGTATAACTTGTTTGTCTGACCTCTAATTCAACAGTAGACTGTTATGGTTAATTATAAGGGTACTTCATGGTATAATGTTAAATTAAATGCACTTCTTTTTACTCAATGTAATTACACAGGTAGTCTGCTATTTTTCTTCAGAAGAAATAATTAAGTGGTAAAGGCTCTGTGTACAATTTTGCAGTTCCTGTACCGCTATTATACTTCCTTCATTGTGCTTCACAAAGATAACATTCATTGCTAGTGCAGGCGAAAAAAAGCATTATACTGAGATTAAACTAATCATTGATTCTTCAGCTTGAATAAATGTGTTAAAATCAAATGTGTGGCATTCAGCAGACAAATACAAAACGGTCACGAGAAGGTGAGCAGTTGTTTATTACAGAATTATTTTCCCAAAGTTATATACCCAAACAGTAATACAAAATTTTTTTACCACTGCTTTCACAATGCTTACAAAATTTTACGTCAAACACACATAATGGCAATGCACAAGAATCAACAGGACTTGTAGCAGGATCCCGATACACCAATGCAGTTCAGATGGCCAGTCATCATTATGCTGCCATATTATTTTTACATTAACTGAGTCCAGAGCTGTGTTCAGGCTTGACTATTTTTTGGACTATTTCTAAAACTCACAAGATCATTACTTGACGCTCACAGGAAATAGGTCAGTAGGAACTTATGTGCCTATGTAGGGTTATCTGAAATGCTGTGGCACAGAAAAGACCCCACACCCTCCAGAAGCACTGCCCCACTTATGAAATACACAAAACTGGCAGAGATGTACCAGCCAGTGACAGCATGAAGCATGAAGTTATTAATTTTAGAGTTTACAAGCATGTTACACCTTCTGTTAAAATTATCACGGGACGCAAAACATCTTTCTATCTGGAAATGTAACGCTTACATAAGCAATCAATGCTATAGCTAAACAGCTCCCTTAAACATGGCATTAACCCTTGATGGTGGTGGGTGAGTTAAAGAGATATTCAGAGACGAGAGACACATTTCATCAGGTGTATGCCAGTTTAAAAGCAAGCATGTTAATGCCAGGTGCAAAGGGGCCGATATGTGGAACAACAATGCTCTCTGTTAAAGCATTAAGCATCAGTGGGACTGAACAGCGGTGCAATTCTGTACTTTTGCTTTTAGTTTGTCCATTTAGATCTTGAAATCACAGAATTCATTTTCCATACTTTCCCCACAACTGCACAGGCATCCTTTATTCATAAAAGCAAGCACGCACGCACGCAAGAGTGGATTCATTCTATCAATTTGTTCACTCTTCTGGTTTCAATGTACTGATGTGAAACCTGACGTGTAGCATATGCCTCTACCCACAATCACAGTTTTCATTCTGTCATTTGCCATCTGACAGATTTAGAAAGAAGAAGAAAATGAGACAGGAAATGTATGTACACAACAGAACACGCGGGACGTTTCTCTGCCTGCCCGTTTGTACATCACCGCTTGCGACTTAGGTTGAGGGAAGCGGTCAGGCAGGTTCTGTGGTTGTGACAGAGGCACAGATGCTTGTTGATGTCATCCGTTATCATTACACCCAAAAGACAATTTAGAAAAGAAAAGAAAAAAAAAACTCCCTAAACAAACACACACACTTAAAAACGTCTTGGTCTCTCACATTGAGAGGCTGGCAGGCAAAGAGGTTCAAGACTGAACAAAGGAAGGCAGCGCTTTAGAAAGGCATAGTGGCATCAGGGGGAGGGAGGTCTAGGTCGGTCTGTTGTCAGAGTGGGCCTGACTGTGGCCGGTGGGGCCTTCATGCCGATTGTCTGCCGTGGTGGGGCTCGGTGTATAAGGGGGCGGGGCTTCGGTGATACTAATGGTGTCCCCCTCGGAGAAAGGTGGGGTGTGGTGGGAGGCACGCGCAGCCTCTCCGGTCCGCGTGCACTCGCTGTATGGAGGGGGTTTCAGGTCGTCTACTGGAGAGGTAGAGAGAGATCCACCGGTAAACATGGAGGGAAGGCAAATTCATACAACAGTTGGGTTCTAAATTATACTTGGGCAGAAATGAGCTCACAAAAGAGTCATAGTGAGTCATAGATGGGAGGGGAACACATCCTGTTAGTGACATTCTGTCGGAGCTTGTGCGAGATGACCTCAGGGTTTCTGAGCTTGGCTAGTATGTACACGCAGGGGAAGACAAATAAAATATATGTACCAAGAGCCACAAGGTCAGGTATTATTTTTTTTTTTTTACGTTAAAATAAAAAAAGGGGAGAACGTGGGTTGGGGGGGGGCAGAACAGGACAAACCAACGGAAAGTGGAGTTGACAACTCGCCACAAGCACTGGTATTGTGTTGGTGAAGGCACATGTGCCTTCACTTTGGACGAAGAGAGATAGTATTACTGCCGGCAGCGACTAAACCTACAGTGCGTCTCGGGGGAAAGAGGTAAGCGAGGTAAATGGAGTCTTTAAAATACTAATACGTGAACATATAGCCTCGAGTTTAGAATGACTGAATGAAAGTCAAAGCCGAGGCCCAACCACAACTGTATCCTGAACAAGAACAAAGTGCACTCTGTGTATGATTCGGCATGCATGTGTGTGCACACTACCTCCAGAGACAGCCTCGTATGGCGGAGGCATATCGAGCTGGGAATAAGACGCGGCGGGTGGCAAGGATGTGGACGGCTCCTCTATGGACGCGTCCTCCTGGACGCCGTACCAACTGGGCCAGATAGACGTTTGCTGGAGACAGAATGGAAAAAAGGAAGTCAGCAAAACACAGAGCAGAAGGAGGAAGAACACGTATCCACAGGCCCAAGCAACCACACACTATAAATGAGGAAGCTTACACATGGATATATATATATATATATATCAGTTAGGTCCCAGAGTAGCAAAGGTCAAAACACTTTAAGGCTACTCTGAGCCGGTGTTACAGCACGGCTGCACGGTTGTCTCTGTGCAAGATTAGGAACCCCGGGCTTTGCTCTCTGGTCTTAGCTTCATGTCTGGATCAGCAGCACAATCTAAAAGACAAAAACTAATGTGACGCAAGCCGAGCTGCGGGGCTATGTACCTAATGCGGAGGAGCGGAAGTAAACAGTCATAAGTTGAATCAGCTGACCGATTAGCATTGCACCAGTTTAACCTTTTAAATGCATGAGAAATCAGAACAGCCTGTATTGCGTTCATCTTGCTATTGAGAAAACTTGTTTCAGTGACTTGATGAAAACACACAAAAAGGGGGGGAAAAAAAGCCATAGGCCAGCCTTTACTCAGGGCCATGTCTGTAAAAGCTGTCAGGTTAGGAGCACTTTCTCCTTTCCAGGTGTGCATGAATAAAGACGCTTGGAGGGCCTTAGCGAGCGACACACAAGAATCCTCTAGATTCATGTGGACCCGAGATTTAAGTGGCCTTGTCTGCCCTCCAGAGAACAGGGTGCTGGGTTATGGATGGCCATGCAGCACCCTGGTGCACATTCCATTAGGAACTAAACAGGAGACATTGTACACCAGAGGTTGGGGGAGAGGGGGATGCAAAATGAGTGCAGGAGAAAAAATTACTACTAGGAAAGTGTGGGGGAGAAGGGAATACACAGGGAAGGGAGGGGGGCATGGAGAAATTGTGGAGGGTAGATGGACATGGGAATACAGGAGGTTAGAATGGAGATTAAGACAAAAAACAACAAAGACAAATGTAGGTAGAAGTCAGTCATTGGTGCGGAGCAACGGGTCGTTAAAACCTTCCAACGTGGCCTTTAACTGGGCTGGGTGTGGCCAAAGAGTACCAGGTGTTAAACAACCAACTGGCAAACTCGACTGGATCAGTTGTCATTGTACACATTCTGGTGTATGCGGGTCCAAACAATTCTAGCATCAAACAAAGCATGTGCTTTGTAGTAATATTTTATGCTAGATTTGCGTAATGGGAGGGCCAATTCAAATGCCTTAACCAGGAAACAACCATTTATTGTTGAATTTATATGTTGAGGTAGTTCCTGTACACGCCCAACAATAACCATCAGTTAAGAGTCTCAAAACCAGAGAGTCAAGCCAAAATGTTTCCTGAAGTGCATGGGGAGTATTTAGGCTGATCAAACATTAAATAATCATTTTAAAAAAAATAAACATTTTTTTTATATTTTTAGTATTTGGAATTATTCCAAATACTAAAAATACAAAAAAAATGTTTATTTTTCAGTGTAACATTGGGCAGTTTACTGCCAGTGATTCACGCAGAGCATTTTCAAAATCAAGAAAGCTGCCAGGTGATTTAGAATAAACATAAAAAGAAACAACAATGGCTGTAGGGCACAGGGTGACTACAACTGTGTAAATTGGAAATAGTCTGATAGACGTTCATTTAAAAATAAAAATAAAACTAACAACCAACACTGACAAATCCATCACCACAGAAACCTAAAACTATACAACTTTTAAATATAGATTACAATGACAAAACAGTATTGCTGTGTGTCACCAGACAAACCGATGGGGAACAAAAAGTATCGAGGCGCCCTATACTGAAATCACTTTTAGGGATCTTATCGGGTAGCACAATAAACTGGGTTTATCACATGTTGCCTTCAGTAGGTATAGCAATCCTGTCTGTGGCTTTACTTTCACACCCTTGGTTGAAATTTTACAAACATACTTGATACCGCTCAAGTGAACAAACAAGGCACAGTATTCCCTTGTGTTCAGACTCATTTTTCATTTCCTTACTTCAAGACTCTCACAGCTGTAGCCCAACAGTGCTTCGATTTCATAACTAGGGTAACCCAAACAATAATGTATTACAGTCACAGGTAGTGCTTGTACGGAGATAAGCGCACCTCTAAATGCACAGGTAACACTTCACTCGCATGACTAAACCCAAGATGTTGCCCAATAACATTACCCTGACTCTACCCGAAGGCAGATTGCTCATTCCATTCACAGTTACTCATTGAAAACCGCAACAAAAGAGCAAATACTGACTCTACATAACTGAAAGTAAAACCTCTCTATTTTAATGTAAAAATGTTAAACTAAAACAAAATTAATAGACATGTTAAAATAAACATACACAAAATCATTCAAAAAGTAAATACAATGATTAAGGAGAACAATGTTGATCTACAAATAAAGCCAACAAGAACATATGACCAAACTCACAACAGGTAGACTAGCATAATTATTTCTTATTTTTTACCGTACACACTACATTACATTATTAAAAAGTACAAGAGCCCAAAATGGTCATCTACTCTAATGCTACCGTCATGGTTTTAGGTCAACTGTGTTGCGAGTGACATGTTCTAGTTGGGAGAAAACTAGAGCTGCCATTTTACTACAATTAGTCGACTGTTTTGGTAGTTTTGGTGCAAATTTCAGGCATGAGATCAAGTGTTGTGCCAAGCTGGTATACTTGTATAAAGTCATGATGACACATGTGTGTACTTACACTCTGTCTTTCGCACATTTGATGGAGGTAAGCCCTCCCTCCAACAATAACTATCTGAGCATTGCGTGGATTGCTCAAGTATGCTGCCAGTTGCCGCTGTCTTGACCGGTACCAGCACACATAGAAGAATATCTTGATTATGATAAATATGATGACCACTCTAAAGAGGGGACAGGCGAAGACAATTTGTTTTGCAGGTTCAAACATCGGTTTCAACGTTGCTTTGAATTTTAGTGAGGTCGTGTGAAAATGCAACCATACTTACATGTACCAGTACAATTCCATGTTTGAGAGAGGTCAGTCACTTAGTATATGGGCACATAGTGAAGAAATAACCCTGAAAAAAAAAACATTCCAACACAAACATGACTTTCTAACACCAAGGATAATTGGTAAGACAAGTATCCTTTCAACAAAAGGCAATGAAAAAAATCCAACAAGATATATTGAAAACCTTTAAAAGCCAGCATCTATTTAATGAATACTTTTACTCTGCAGTCACCACGGTTCCTTAAATGATATGGCAAGCATCAACAGCTCCACCAATCAAACGAATTAACGTTAGACGTCGTCTTAACTTAAACTTAAAACGTGTACCAAATACGTATGAAGAAGATGTGGTTAACTTACAGCGGCAACAAGCCAATTTGACCTTCTTTGTTAACTTGCAATGTGTAGCATTTCCTTTCGTTTCAGTAAGGGACGGTAAAGCTAAGCTATTTTAGCAGGCCACCGCGCCTCTTTTGACGGCGAAAGCAAAAGCATAGAAGAATATAGCTTCTTGGTACGATGCCAGAGGACAGAAGTGACTTGATCGACAAAATAATAAACGTGACTTGAAAAACCGAAACAAAAGTGCTGGTTCTTTGAGTAAATTACTCTAGCTAGCACACACAGCTTCCAGTTACTGTGCCCCACACGTTCCCTTCCACTGTGTTGTGCCCGCATTGCTCCCCCACCGAAATTGTTCCTGTTCCTTTAGAATTTGAGCAACCTCGTGCTATATTCTAAACAATACCCCTCTTAGCCCATTTGTGCTCCCGCAACAATTTAATTCCTCTGCGAAGATGAATAAGGTACATTTTAGGACACATATGTCAAACTGACTTTATCAGCTTTGGCAACAATGCTTCAGTTGATGAATGTTGATATTTGAAAAAGTAATGTTCTTAAGAGATTTGAAGCCAGTCAATTGTGGGGAACGAAACATTTCAGCGGACGGGGGGCGCTTTCGGCACAACATTGCAATTGGCTCAAAGTGGGCGGTACTCAATCTTATACACAGTATAAACAAGTAAACTACTCAGTTTAGAAATGCAGTGATGTTCTTGTAAAAGCAAAAACAACTTTCAAGAAACGACAAATAATACATTAAAAAATAGCAATAAACAATTTAAATTAAAAACAAAAATAATGAAATAAAAAAATAAAACAATCCTTTCTATTCTGCTAGATAGGCACTAAGAATGTTAAGCACTGATCATTTTAGATTATTGTAAATATTAATCGTTTTGAGGAGCGAATGATACACTTTACAGTAATGTTGTGCAAATT
>JAOEHI010051939.1:1670-17599 GCA_025447815.1 Percopsis transmontana | reverse complement strand
GTGCGTGCGCATGTATCTCTGCAGTCTTTAATCTGTGGATGCATGTATGTATGTGGGAGAAAGCCACATGTACTCAAATGTACCACTTTGGATTGCCTAAATAATTGAAACTACTCTTTTTCGTGAGCGCCAACACAGGGGTACATACGAGTGCCAGCATGTGCATTTGTACTGGCGGATCCTTCTGCATACTTGATGGTAGTGGTTGAACGCTGTGCAGTCAGAGTGATATGCCTGCAGGGCTATGCCGATAATGACTACCATCTTTACAGGGAGGATTCACATCTCAGATGCCTGCCATATTTTCATGTCTCTTGAATATAGCAAAGTATTGCAAATTGTAAATTGAATATGATTGCACCGTTATTGATAAATGAACCTAATATCTTGATGGTCTCGTTCCCCAAACTTGTGACTCTTTGTGGAATGGAATACTCTGTGATGATCTACATATCGTAGGAAAATAGTTCTAATAAATATATAGGACACATAAAAATTGCATCCGTTGCAGCAATACATAATGATTAATTAATTATGTTAAATTTATATGCAATTGCCCACTTGGTAAACAGCATAATATTTTAGGGTAACGTTTAATTAATTCATTACCAAAGGCTATTTTCCGTTTCTATAAAGAAATAAAGAGTTTCACGGCTAGGTTGTTTTTATAAATCTTTGCCTAGAAAATGCAGTGCATTCTTCTATGTATGCAGTGATTATCAATGAGGCCCTCCCCACAGGTGCAGGTGATGAGCCAATAGGGCTCGATTGGGTACAAGTGAGGCTGGGTGACGTTACAGTCACTGTACTAATGACAATTTACAGTAAATGTATTTTTAATGTTGAAGTCACAAGTGTGAACAGACATCAAACGGGCAGTTAGGAAACATTGTAATGTACAAAGCTTATGTCATTACTTTAGTAGCTTACTACATTATAGTACATTCTTAGAACATTCTGGCAAATGGATGGTTTTCTCTTTGATTTTGGCTTTCAGTGTGGATTTCCTTTGATTTTCTCTCTTGTGACTCAAGTTGTTCTTTGATACATTTTATCAGCAAACAATTCTTTGGATATAAATGGCCGAAAGAATACGTGTTTTTCTTTGTTCAAGGCTGCTTCCAGCTACACTGGCACCCAAGAGCACACCCTACAGTCTTGTTGGAAACACAACAGAGCATTTGGCGAGAGTAATATTGACAAGCTAATACATTGTTCTTTTTCTCTTTCTGGATTGTAGTTTTATAATATCTAAGTCAGCAATTTTTGGGCTCTTGTCTCCTGGCTTCCTCATCTACTGAAAAAATAAGCGACAGTTTTAGTGGTTAGGTAGGCGTTCCCCTTGTTACTCAGCCCTCTCAACCTCCCAACCAAACAAACACAAACTCACAATCTTTCATTAGTGTTCCCCCACGAAATAGTATTCAAGACATCCTGAAACGTCATCTGTACACATAATGTCTCCCAAACCTAAAGTAAGATTGTGTAGCAAAGCTGCCATGCTAACTAAAGGAACAGAGCCAGCATATGTTGGTTACAGGTGTTGGTAACAGATGTTCTTTCACTAACAGGCATGCTTTCTGGACCAGTGGCACAGATAAAGAGGTCAGACACCTCAGGGAACATTTTAGCATCTTCTTTTTACTTTTAATGATAAAAGTGTTTGTCAAAATGTTAGAATTTATTATTTTAATTTTTTCTCTGCCTTTACCCCCCCTCCAAAGTGACTTTATATTGGGGATATAGCCGGTGATAGAAGCTCTTAGACTTTCAGACAGTCTCAAACAGAGATAAATGTGAATAAATAAAATGAGAAATAACTGCTACTCTCTCAACAGCAGATGTAACAAAGATATATTCCTCTGATGTAAGGGTTCTGTTATGGTTGAAATGAGTGAAATCTTTTGTCATGCCTCTTGGGGAGAGAGAGTTGTGCTGAATTTTAGGTGTCGCACAAAATCCTACTTGAAGCATGACTACAACAACTGCTGGGTCCCTGGATGGCAAAACCACTGCAACCACAGATGAAAAACAATGACAATTTTCATTCAATAGAACGGATTCAGATTTTTTGAAATGCACACACACTCACATGTACGAGACAGGTGTAGACACCGAAATTTGGTGAAGACACATGGAGTGCAAGGCTACAACACTACATTGTATTTACTGTAGGCGCTCAACAGGAGGATCGGTACAAGAGGAAGCACTCTCTACAAGGACGGGACACATCTCTGAATGTCAGACATTGCCTTGCACACTTCTAAATCATACGCACTTAGCCTGCTCTCTGCCGAAGCACAGTATAACGGCACTAGCTCTACTGTCACATACACTCTACATTTGTGTCAACTATAGAGACAGGGTTTTCTCAGGGAAGACAATTGAAAATTCACAGCAAAGTACAAAGGCATGATGTGACAGTTTGAGATCTGTTGTGATTGTTTAGACAGGGTATATGCCATGGCTGCACAATTTTATACAAATACCTGATTAGAATGTATTTGAAATATAGTTGGGAGTGTTACATATGTACTGCCAGATGGTGTAACGTTGTGGGTGTAGGATCCGAATGCAAGGGAGGCACTGCCATGCAGGTAAGGAAGATGTTTACTTAGGTACACATCAAAAGGGTCAGGCAAGAATTCAAAACAAAGACAGGCATCAGACTCGATCACGGGAAAACACTGATGTAACGCAACGGCACACAGAGGATTAGACACATGAAACAACTAGCAACAAACTGACAGAAAGACAGGGTTTAAATACAGGGGGGCAAAACAGGACTGGAACAGAAACATGGAACCCACGGGAAAACACAACTAACTGGATGGAAGAAAAAATAAAGAACGCAAAAGTATTTACTACGAAGGTTTACATGAAATGCTATATCTGCTGTAATGCGTAAAGTACAATTTGGTCATCAAGTGTTCCAGATACAGTATGAAAAAACTTGTGCTGATGTTTTGGTAGAATGAGAAATTTTGAAACATGCATAAAGTGTTTAGGTAGATTCGGTGCATTTTGGGCATGAAAAGTGTGCCAAGCTGCGTGTTGGTATGGACAACTGTGTGAATTGGACTAACTATTAAAAACTGTTTGTTAGCAATTGTAAAAAAAACTGTAATAGAACCTCTAGCAAACTCTATAATGTTCAGTTTTTGAGTCAGAAAATAATGTGTGATTAGTTTCAATGGGCCTGCACTGGTTATTCTGTTCTCATGGCAAGAGACAGTGAAGCACTGAACCCAGTATGGCTTCCCTCAACATTAAAATTAATCTAGATGTTAGAGAGGGAGCTGTTCTCTGTCTCTTTTAAGCCTGCTTAATTTTGCTGTCCAGCATTTTTCTCATGACATCTGGTTAATCCACAACAACAACTTGCATAAGATGTGTGTGTGTGTGTGTGTGTGTGTTGAATGTAGTGCTAAGTGCAGTGACTGAAGTTGACCAGAATAAAGTAAAAGGGGTCATTGGCAGGTAACAGCAGCTTTGTCACTTTGTAGGTTCCATGCACAGTATACTGAATATCTCTATAAGATAATAAGACCAATCTGAATGTGACCAGAACAGGCCATTGTTAATTGTAATAGTTAGGAACACTAGTGTACCAGCCTCTGTATGGCATGAGAAGCACAGCTAGAGGTTTTGAGCCCCGTGGTATTGGTTTGTTTTTAGCAGACTGCTCAGCATGTGCTAAAAAGAAGCTTTGATAAATAATTGAAATGTTGAGTACAGCAGTCCAGGGCCAAAGAGACTGTGTGTGTGTCTGGCCGTGTGCATTTGTTGGTCTAGCATGGCTCTGAACGGTGTCTGTCTGAGGGGCATCGGTGCATAAGTGCATATTCAGAGGTGAGAGAGGCCGCGATGTTTAGACACAAACAGAGACAGAGTGAAGCAGTGTGGGTGGCAGGGGAAGGCATGTATTCATCATTTTAAAGAAGAGAGAGATGGAGAGACGGGAAGCGCTGAATTGAACAAATGTTTTTCATCGCCCAGCTGACATGCATCCCATCCCATAACATAATAGCGTTGGAGACAGCTGCCACTGCTGCGAGTGCGTAGGCACACACACACGGATTTAAACACAGTGGCGTCCGCGGTAGAATGACTGCAGAGAAAGTTAGCATCAGCTTCACTGCTTAATTTATGTTTGTAATTAACTCGGCAAGGCATGCAGGCTGGATGTTTTCCACTGGATACACATTCCTCCAGCAACCACGGGGCTCTCATCTGTCCCTCCATGAGTTCAATACAGTCCAGTGAGACAGACATACCAAGGCTGTTGGAGCCACAGACATCCACTTTTCTTCGACTAAAGACCTTAAAAACATTGGGAAGCACAGCCTCAACTGTAGAATCGCAAAACATAGAGGTACACACAAGTCATGTTCCCTTCTATGGTTGGCTTCTGTTTCTCTCCCTTATCTCAAATCCACTTTTATTTCTCTTTTAGCTCCAGGTGCTTGGCCTCTCACAAGACCGTGTCACCTACACATTGCAGCGTTTTAGTGTGGCAGCTGCCGCGGAAAAGCTCAGATTGTAAAAGCGCGGAGTGGATCTTTGGTCCTGCCACCGGGAGCAGATGTAGGGCATGATGTGTTCAGTGTTTAAATCCGCGTCTCCCATTCGGAAGGCCCATTTCTGTGACACACAGCGGCTCCGTAATATGTCAGAGAGATGCGGGGAGTTGTCGAACCATTGTGATTTATGAACAGGTGTTGAGCCTATAGTAGCGTGGCTGTGAAGCTAGTCTACGGGTCTCTAAAGCAAGGAATGTAGGGTGGTGGCATTTAAGTGGGTCTGCTGTCACTTTTCTCTGCAGAGCCCCCCCCCCACAGTCTGAACCCCACCTATATTACAGTATCTCTCTTCCAACTCCATTTCCGTGGTATCCATGGTGGTTCTTGAATGAAAACACTGGCTGGCACATATTACCGTCCAGAGGGGAGAGCTGAACAGCCTTCTTGGACTGTATTAAAGATCCTGCGGTCCCAGTTCACGCTGTGGAGGGCGAGATGTAATTGCACTGCGCCTGTGCAGCCCGCCAAACAGATAATTACGGGGCTGCACAATGGAGAGAGAGGTAGGGGCGGGGTGGGGTGGGGTGGAGGTATCTAAAGGCAGCTTGTGGTCATCTCCCATCTTCATAATCATCCCATTACCATAGGAACACATCTATCTACGTGCTGGCCATACAGTATCTCATAACATTTTGACACAAGCGTAAGGACGCGATGGTGTTGCTGCAGCATGTGTCTGGGGATCAAAACACCTTGGCCTCTCTGTGCAATCATAGCGCTACATGGTCAGTTTACAATTGCCTGCAAAGCAGAAAAGGAGGGATTTAGGCCTCCTGTGATTCCGATGTGTGTGTGTGTGTGTGGAGCACACACACACACACACACACAGTCATTTGTTCCATGCTGAGCTGGCTGTTACTGGGAGAAGGCCAACAACAAGTCTCCTGTCTTATTTTTTCTTCTGGCTTCCCAAGTGGACTTGTTTAACGCACACCCGTGCACACATGCGCATACACCACCCCCACTTATCTCAGCCTCAGTATTTACATAATTGTTAGTCATCCTCATCCTCACATTCTCGTGCCTCCCATCTCTCTACCTCTGCCTCTCTATACCACCTCTCTCCCTCCTGTCACGGCCTTCAGTAGCCCCTCCCACAAACAGCCCCCCCCCCCCCCCCCAATCTACCATCCGTTTACTCACACACGCACATGCACACACACACACACACACCGTGACTGATAACATGTATCGGCCATCCGTCACTTCTCTCCCCTCAGCTACGCATCGAGCGGGGCTGTACCGGCAGCGCTCGCAGCAACAGCCCTCGCCGACAGCAAACGCTTAGCTGGGGTGGGGGTGGGGTGCCTGGGGCGGGGGTGCGGGGGCGGGGTTGAGTGATGTAGCTCGCCCCGGCAGAATGAAAGCTATCTCTCAAGACACTGGCCCTGTCGAGAAGTCCTGCCACAATAGAGCCATTTAAATGCATAATGCCAAGATATAGACGGCGTTGAGGCCCCGGGGGACTTCTCAGCCTTTCTTGACCCATGGCTCCCCCAATTATGAATAAAATAAATAACAGCAGCCTAATAATATGAACAAATAGGTTATTTCCATCTTGACAGCTTCTGATAGCCCTCATATCCTATGAAGCCCCCCCACCCTCCCCACCCTGACCCCCATGGTGAGAGCCACTGGCGTAGAGGACCAGGGGGAGAGCGTGTTGGTGGTGGAGGACGAACAGGATAGTTAGTGGTGGAGATAACAGCGACGGTTCCTCGCTCTTCCTCTCTGTGTCTCTTCCTGCTCTTTGCTTTTTTGGAGCAGGATCGTCGTGTTCTGAAGCCGCACTGCCAAAAGCTCCAAGGCTTTAATCTTCTGCTGCAGTTTGCTGATGTTTATTCTTTTATTATTGTTATTTTATTTTGTGGCGAATTTCACCCCCTGAAAAGAACAAAAGACGGCGCCTCTGTCTTCGTGTATTGTTTGCTCAAGATGAGCTAGCAAACAGCACAAGATGATTGAAGTGCAAGTGGCCAGAGGGAGAGACGGAAAGAATATAGAAGAAAGCAAATCTGAATGTATCTGAAAGCTAATAAGTTATTCATCTTGTGAGTCTCTAGGAGGTGTGTGTGTGTGTGGGGGGGAAGGACTTCACGCTTGCTTGCTTCAAGCTGGTCTGCACATAAGCTATACTTATTTAAAACGTTTTTGTTTTAAGTGTGCAAAAAATAAAATACAATATTGCTGAACCATTGATGGCACTAAGCCACAGAAAGGTTTCAGCTGAATCATAACTATATTGACTTGTCTTCTTAAAACTGCAATTCATAATTATTTTTGTCAAAGAAACCTCATAATTTAATGTGAGGTAGCACAATACAGACTCACACAGTGATTGCTAGTGAATCCTTTAAACGTATGTGTGCCTTTTTAGTGTATGCGTTTGAAGGCTAGTGACCATTGAGACCAGGATTTATGGGTAACATCATAGGCCCAACACTGCAGATGGAAATAACAACATGCTCAATATGTTGGCATACCAACCTGTATACCATAACAGAATGAAAATTAGGTTAAAAGTTGCAGTGATGATACTAAGGGCTCTAGTTTCCCGGTCAAGGCGCAAGCGTAGGCGCACGGCGCAAGTCGGTCTAAGGTGTGGCCAGTACTTTTTTGCTAATTTTGGGATGTTGGTAAGCGGGCGCGACACAGTTGTAAAAGGGCTGGATTAGAATTACGAAATTATCAGTCGGAGTAGTGGGGGCTGTCTTCAGTTATGGCCAATCAAATCATCTCCTCATTCCCTTCAACAGCAGCGCACTCTCTGGCTCAGCAAACTGCCAATTTCGTAGCAGGCGGCGAAAGTCCAAACCGGCCGAAAAGCTTCTCTTGGGAGCAAACTGTCAAAATTATGTTCTTGTTCGGGAAGTACGTAAATATGGCACCTCTAATAAACCACCATGATACATGTGCATATATTTAGTTTTGTGATTAAAATGAAAAAATGAAAAAAAGGACAGTAGTCATTAGTTTAATTATTCACAAAATAGGCCAACCTAACCGATACAAATGTGGCGTGTGTGATTTTGGATAGGTACAGTATGTACTTAGTGCTCCTTCGCCTAAAGCCCGAAAACTACCACACAACGCCTGTTTCGGCCCTAAGATGTGGTCTGACCAGGCAGAGACACTAGCCAAACTAGTCAAACACCGCGACATCTGATTTTTACTGACACACCCTCTACTGTGCCCCCACGCCCATTACGGCGCAAGTGATGTCATGGCGAGCCGGGTAATCAGCAAACGCGCCCAGGCAAGAGAAAAACCACCTTGTTAGTAGTGTTAGCGCTACCACCGACCCAAAGTGTGCTATCAGGTCAATGCAAAATTTAGTGTGTGTGGAACATACTTGTTTACAGTCTCTTCCCTTTAAGTTTGGTGTAACCACGATAAGGGATAGCCTGTGGTGAGACTGATAGAAGAAGACTGTGGCAGAAGACAAAGGCAGAGAAGAAAGTCATAGAATTCACAGGAGGAGAATTATGAACAAGATAATAAAAGGGTAGTGAAGATAAGGATTCACTATAGGGTGATCAGTAGACCAACATGAAAATTAAAGAGAAAACCCTACTGAAATCATATTGAACAAAGTTAAAACAAAGAATATGAGGACGTTTGTTGCATTGTCTGCTTGCTGTTCAAGCAGCCCCCAGGCTGGCTCCCTGGCTTGTATGGTGACCAGTGCTGGTACTGCAGCCAAATTATGTGTCTAAATGCTGGTTGAGCAGGATTCATTGAAAGGAATGGCAGCCATTTTGACACGCCTTATCCAGTTTTTTTAAAACGTCCATGGGTTCAAGTGCAACACTTCACATGGGTTCAACACTTCCATAACTTTAATACACTGACAGAAACATGAAGGTGCACACACTTTGGTGTAATTCCAGAAACACCCATTGCATCTCTGTTGGCAACAGCATAATTCATCATTATTGATCAGAGCCAAGCTGGTATGATTGGCTATAAATACCTCATAACGCACTTAAGCGTATGATAATGCCAGGTTAGCTGGAGCTCATTTATCTTGTTGTCAGAGTAAAATGATGGGTGATTGAACAGCTGTCTGGGCAACACATATGCTAGATGGAGCACAATCAGTCAGAATAGCTAGGGTTATTCTGTAGTGAAAACATCCATCCCCAAACACAGTGCAGTAGGATATGTGATCCCACCATTAGCATTCCATCATTTTATCATCTATATATCTATCTATCCATTTCTGTTGCTACACAGCATATTGCATCTTCATTAGCATTTAGCAGCTGAAGTTTGCTGGAGTTGTTTCATCATAATAAACTAGACACAACTCCATTCACATGTATTATTCTTACTGAGCTTCTGGGGCACATGATATCTTCAACTTTCATGTCTGCACTGACAGACAAGATAGCCCTAAAGGCCTGCACGCACACACTTTGGGACAGTGAGACCATTGAGCCAGGGATCATACATGCCCGTACAGCATCCAGCCTTGGGCTACTTGTTCATTTTGGAGACCAACGCCATAAACACTGCCTCCTGCGTGGCAGAGCAGAGAGACTGTAAACATCACTTGGTGCCACAGTGTCTTACAGCATGGGCAAGGTCAGCTATTGCCCGTGAATGCATCCTCTGACATTTACACATCCAAGTTCTGTCTTCAAGGCTGTCAGATCTGATTTGGTGGCCAGGAGAAGTGTTGATTTTAGGTTATAGAGGTTGTTACTAGGTTTTAGTTGCTAGGTGGAGGTGTTGTAGAAATTAGATAATGGTAGTCTACCAATTCTACCAACCCATCCCCCCAAAAACATATATTAGTCAAGACTGCACATATGAGAGATAAACTTACTTGTTACAAAGCTGGCTAGGCCCATTGGCATAAATAAAACAGTAGCTTCATAAGGTCTTCATACCTTTGAAAGTGTGACTATTGCCTGTGGTGTAAACTAGTGTCCATGGGGAGAAAATAATTGGTAAAGTATGAATCAAATATGCTTCAAGAATAAGCCTGCATAAAATATAAATGTGTCACCTCAGTAACAGTGTCCTTCTGTTGCGTTATGCTGATGCAATATGGCCTTTCTGATTGCACTCATGTATCAGTGTCTTTGTTATTGTCAGGTCAATTTGATAACAAATAGGTTTTTTTGGAGCAAAAAGTGAGCAAAAACTGGCAGTTATTTGATAGGATAGTATTGGCTAAAATATGTATTTGGGAATGTTTTTCTACCAGCTTGTGTTGGATCTGTGAGGCTCTGTGATTCTGTGGAGTATGTATGCAGATGAATCCATGTTTTTAACCTTCAGAATCCAATCGTTTGGGAATAGGCTATTAAAAGTCACATTTTTATAGGAAACACACACACGCACGCGCAAAGAAAAGACACTTCATTAGCCAGACAACCAAATGCTTTGAATGTCTAGGTGGCTAACCCTGGGTAATAAGTTCAGCAGAAATTTATCTTTCTCTCCTGACTCCTAAGATACTGCTTACACACACACGCATGCACACATGCACATTACACCCATATTAATAATGCAGTTTGGGAGGAGAGAGTGGATCCTGGAGTTGAGAGCTGACAGCAGCATCGCAACTCAAACTAGTTGAGTCACAGAGAAAGGCGACACACACAGGGAGAAATGGCGTTTGCGTCACTCACCTGGAGCGAAACCCGAGGGATAATTGCAAAGCTCCCTCCACCTTTCCTTCTCTCTGTTCACCTCTTGCCCTTCTTTGGGAAAACATTGTTCTCCATAATTACTCTCTGGAGCTGTGAGGCGACGTATAGTTATGCCATCACCCACTCAGTCCTGTCCCTTGAGCATCGCAAGGCAGACAAACGTCCAAAGATGCATAAGACACGTGTTTCTCCATCAGCAGCCTTGGGGGAAGTGTGTGGTTCAATGACATGATGGATTCATGATCATTATTGTTTTTTATATATTCAAAACAAAGTTCAAAATAAGTCCATTTACTCAAATAAAACTAATCAAATTAAAACAGTATTAAAATACGAAACCACATTAATAAACATGGTGGTAAAATTCAACAGATGAGACAGTAATGTAAAATTATAACTATATAAGTCTTAAGAAGTGATTTAAAAGATGGTTCTGATTTTGCCATATCACAATTAGGTCATTTAGCAGACGCTTTTTATCACTGAAGCCTGATATATCTCAATTTGAGGGGATGCAATACATTAGGACAAACCAGTAACTGCCCTGCATTTGTCCCTCTTCTTTCAATTGAATAAGCAGCAAGTTTGATCCTTCAGCTATGATGCAAGGTGGATTACTGTGATGCACAGGCTTTCCCAGGCAGTAGCCCATGGGTTAGTAGGGAGAATTCTGGAAGAATGTAGATGTGTAAGTTCTGTTTTCAAAACCTCTGGGCCAATATTCCTTTTACAACTCATTAAATCCAATGAGCGTTTGCGCCTCTGACACTTTCAGCCCGGTGATGTGCTTGTGTTTACGGTGTGTCAGTAATGTCCATCAATAATTTATTGTTTGTTGATTTGTTTTTACCCTGGTCGGTCAATCGAGCAGTTTGTGGGATAATGACGTGTGGGAAGTCTACCTGTCATCATGGGCAAGAAAAATATTTTCTCTCGACCATGATGACAGGTAGTTGGTGGGGCAGGAAAAAGAAGAAGAATGAATAAGGAAAAAAGTCTGGAAAAATAGTGGTTGTAGTAGTATACTAGGTTATAATAGTAAAATATTAGGCTAGTATTATACAGGAGTTGAAGTGTAAATTAAAGTGTACTGGTATCCAATACCCTACTTTGTGTACAGCTGTAAAGTTTATGTCTGTTGTTCATGTGAAACGGTGCTGAAAAACTGTGCGCTGTTTATAGGCTTCTGTTGGATTGACGTGCTCTTAAGGTAATGAGATGTTGCATGATGTTTGAAATGATTATGAGATGGATAGTGGTTGTGGTGATTGTGTGTGAGGATAGAGTAGGTGTAGTGATTTTGGGTGCAGCCATCACAGAAGAAGGATGGGTGATCCCTCCCCCTCTCCTTCAAAAAGAGTGCTGCTTTGCAGAAAATTATAACATGTGCCTAGAAATTCCAGAAAGAGCAGACCTGAGGTTGCCACGGCAACTCAACACCCTATGACCCGTCAGTCAGACAAGGAGCCTTACAGTTGTTCTCTTTCAGTCACAAACACTGTGAAAATCAAAATAACGACGCTAGATTATCTAACTGGACAGCAAGAAATGTTGTGACTTTATCCTCAGGACCATGGATTTGAAATTATGTGTTTGAAGTGATGCCACTAAAACATAAATACATTATTACTAATTATAACACAAAGACATATCTTAAGCATGTCATGTTTAGATTCTATGAATAGGAACTCGAAACATAACAACTTATTGAATATTTTATATTTGGGTTGGATTGCTCTTTCAGAAAAGCATGCGCGTTTTTATGGCACGGCCCTAAATTCCACATTCCACGCGAAAGACACGCAGACAAAGAAGAGGTTTTGTGTGTTATATTGTATGTTTATATAGAAATATATGAACTTATATTATTACTATTATTATCAGATGAGTTATAGTATATATTATCTTTCTTCAGGGGTTTCCACATGTGTGAATATTATGTTTTGCATAGATAGACAAAATAAATTCAAAACTCTATCCTCCTAAATGAAGTTCTTCAAGAAAGTTTACCAACATAAAGTCTCACGTGTGCTGTTAGTGAGAATAAAACGCATTTTAAGATCGCATTTGTTCTGGCAAGTTTGATAGATGAGGGTCTCTAAAATAAACATGGACCCTGTTTATGAAGATGTTGCATAACTACCTTAATTTGTTTAAACGTTTCACTGGTAATGATTTTTGTCGGCCTAATAAGTGTCACTTTTAGAGCTCTTATTTTGGAAGGTCTTTAAATAAACACCTTAAACTCTATGAATAAATTATCAACAGCTGGGAAATGACGACTAAAGGCAGTTTCAAAATGAGATGTTCACCATGTTGCCAACTAAATGAGGGGGGAAAATGTCATTCATGGATCGTTCAGAGTGGTTTTAAATCCGGGGCGGCGCCGCCCGGGGGTTGTGGGGGGGGGTGGGGGGGGGGTGTGGTGTGGGGGGGGGGTGGGGGGGGGGGGGGGGGGGGGGGGGGGGGGGGGCCGGGCCCCCCGTAACGTGTCTTAACATCCTGTCAAATGGCTTTGGCCCCCTCCAGAGTGTGTTTAGGAAATTAAAGGGCTGGGATTCACCCCCTTCCCTCCCCCATCCATAATTGTCCGTTTTATCATTTTATTACAGCCAGCTCTCCTCTGATGGGCTCCCTTTATGATTTCTCAAATATAATTACAGTGTGACTTATTTCAAGAGCCTCTCCGCCGCGCGCGTGTGTCGGCCCTTGTGTATTTAAACAGCATTAAGTAATTGGGAAAAACAGTAAAAGAGGTTTCCCGCCCTCTACCTTGTCTCTGTCTCTTTCTTGTGTCTGTTTCTTTAGCTTTTGGTCTCAATGTCGTGTCTTTTATAAATATTTATTTTTAAAAGGTACACAAGAGGTAATTGTGTCTCACACCGAAACTACCTCGCAAAGACTCATTCTCTTCTATTCAAAGATGTCTCCCACAGATGTTAGATTAGATTTAAGTAGAGTGAAATGGATCAGATTAAAATAATGACTAAGGGCACTTTTTTAACTATCTAAATGCGCGGTCTAGAGCACATGGCGCAAGTGCATTTAAGGCGTGTCCACTTTTGCTAGTTTATTGGCGGAAAAAATGGTCGCAGCGCCAGGCGCATGGTTCAAGAGGTTTGTAGGTCTACTTACTCACTTGATTATTCATGAGCGTGTTTTGGGCGTAACATGCAATAAACCAATCAATGTCATTCTTTTTATTTGTAATATTTTGCATGTTACAGCGCTGCTGCGTGTCCCTGTGTGTGCAACAAGAGTCTAAGAGCGTTGTGCACCCGCCTATATTATGTAGGCGCATATTACTATCTTGACAATGCGCACATACAATAACAGTGAAATTCTGCGCCATTGACTTCAGACCAGGTTTTTGTTGGTCAATTGCGCAAACGCTTTCCGCTGCCTCAAGATAGCAATGGGCCCAACAACTTGCCTGACCACACATCTTTGCAAAACCAACATGCCTACGGGCGCTCAGATGGGCACAAGTGCATTTGCTATTTAAACAATGTGGACGCTGGACGGGAAAATGACAACTGTGTCTGTCTGAAACCAGAAAAGATACTTGCGTCGCACTTTGCGCCGCTTTGCTCCGGGTACAAGCTAGGGCCCTAGGAGTCAATTATATGATATCCACTGTCGGTGTGTGGGGGCGGGGGGGACATCAGCTCAATATAGGAGAGCCAATATAGACATTTGCAGTACGCATTTGGCTATTTAGTCAAATATTATGCAAATTACATAATAAACACACAGGAAGGGGGATCATTTCCTTTTCCGCTCTCGTGTGGTCGATTGTCTTTTCTCCACTCTTTTCTCCGCCCTACAACTGTACCCATCTATTTGTGTGTGTTCTATAGCTCATTAGAAATTTGAAATGGCTTCTTTTCAGACTGTTCATTTTATGCCAAATATATAGAGCCAAACAACTCAACCTCTTTTTTCCTACTGTCAGCACATGTTGAACACATGAACTAAACGACTATTTGGCTAGTGGCTAACATACAGCAATGTGTAATATTCTCGACAACCACCGTGTAAGCGTCAGTTAAACGCAGCTGTGCGCCCACTATACCTTCCCCAAAGGCAGGTGTCAACAGACCATGCAACCCCTTCCCGTCTCTATCAGGAGGGAACACAAAACTACACCCCACTTCTGTCACTTCCCGAACTCACCATCACCCCCCCCCCCACACACACACACACACACTCACACACACACACACACACACACACACACATACATCCCCACCTCCCCCTTCAGTTCTGCCTGTCCAGCACGCTCAGTGGGACCCTCTCTCCCTCTCTCTCTCTCCCTCAGGGCAGAAGTAAACCACGCCTTGAGGCCCTGCTCCCATTGTCCGTCTTCTGCTACTTCTGTTTGGGGCCTTTGTGTGCCGCTAATCAGCCGTGGACCCAGGCTCAGCCCTCTGTGTGTATGTGTGCGTGTGTGTGCGTGTGTGTGCGTGTGTGTGCGTGTGTGTGTGTGTGCGTGCGCGAGCTCGTCCTCATTACGTATAGCCACACTGGGAGGCCGGCATGGGAAGTTCCTGCTGCACTCTAGCCCTCCCTCCACTGCTCCATCCATGCCCCCTTCTCTCTTTTCATCTGTCCCCCTCACCACCCCGCAACCCCCCGTAGCTGTCTGACCATACAACCCCCCCACCACCACCACCACACACATATTTAACGTTCTCTTTTTTGGTTGAAATACAGTTTTACTTTGACCCTTGAACAACACTCTGATAAATGACATACTGTACATTACCTTCAAAAATGGACATGACATATTTAAGTTCTAGTTTGTTGTGTTGGTATCTAACTTCATGATGTCTTACAGACTCGTTTTAAAGCGTCTAAGAGAGCTGTCTTGTTGTATTTTCACTGCTGAAGGCTTCTTGTGTGCATTTGTGTGTGTACCTCCAAGTCATATGTTCTGAAAACACAAATAGTGCATTTAAGAGGTCAAAGGTTACTGCTACTACTACCAGTATTATTGTAGTAACACTACGACTGCTAGCACTAACAAAGGTACCGGCACACGTGTCTTTGTGATGTTCCTCTCATCCACTGCCTCTTATCCTTTAGGTGCACCCCTCTTCTACACCTCCTTGTCATCTGTCCTTCCACCTCAATTCTATGTGGGACTGCCATCCGTTTGCATGTGTGTGTGTGTGTGTCTGTGTGTGTGTGTTTTACTGGGGTTTTAGCAACACAGCTCTTTGACTTGAGGACAAGCGCTGTCTGTTCATCGCTCATCTGTGCACACATACTCTCTCTCTCTCTCTCTCTCTCTCTCTCTCTCTCTCTCTCGACAGCTACACTCCCAGCTCAGATTTCAGTGTGGGACCGAGAACCCCTCCCCCCCCCCCTCCCCCCCACCTGCCCCTGTGCCAGTGTGGCTGTCTCCCTACATCCATCCCAGCCAGGGGCCAGTCTAACATTACGGCACATAGAAGACCATGAGACACGAGAGCCATCCATAATGCACCACCCAACCTTCACATGGTGAGAGAGAGGAGACACACACGAACCGGAGAGCGCCGCCACCGTCTATCTCAGTACTGTGTGTGTGTGTGAACAACAGAGGGAGCAGTCTTTTGCATGACAACATATAATGGACCTAAGATGAAGGACTTGAGCTCGCATGTTTTTGAACGATTAATGGGCAATTCATGATGAT
>JAOEHI010051938.1:0-17599 GCA_025447815.1 Percopsis transmontana | reverse complement strand
CTCTTTCTGTGTTTGTGTGTGTGTGTGTGTGTGTGTGTGTGTGTGTGTGTGTGTGTGTGTGTGTGTGTGTGTGTGTGGGATCCATCTTGTAGTAGACGATGCAGCGTAGGTCCCTGTCTGTGTTAATGGTGAGTGCAGCCAGCGGAACAGAGCCTACTGTGATTCACCCTCCCTAAGAAGCACAAGCCTCTGTCTGTGAGTCTGCTTGTGCATGTGTGAGTGTCTACATGTGTGTGTGTGTGTGTGTGTGTGTGTTCAAGCCCCAGAGGACAGGTGTAAGGCGGGAGATCAGATCAGCTATAGATAAGTAAAACAAGCACAAGAAACACTTTGGAAAAATTGCTTTTGATTGTCTCTGTGAGACAGTCCAGAAGAGTTTTTGAAAATTGTGAAAATCCCGTCTCTTTCTGAGGGGCTTATCTGCCATGCAGTGTATCAAGCGATTTATATGAAAAGCCTTTCTAATTTGTAGTGACAGCGACTGTACTGGAATAGGAGCCGGTCTTTTAGAACATATGGCGCCTTAGTTTGAGCCATTAAAGACTTTTCGTCCGAAACATCCTCTTGCATTGCAGAGGATATAGAGATAAATGATTCTCGCTGTACTGCATCTGTTCTCACCAATCACTTTCTCTCCTATGTATATCTTTCTCTCTAAATATATATATACTGTACACAGTATATATATATTGATTTCCCAACTCTCTTGATTCTTATATTTCCTTCCTACATTAATTACTAGTTGGGAAAAGGGTTATTTCTAAAGTCTACATTTTTCAGCAAAAATAATGCGGAGATAGTTAGACGAAACAGGACCTATGGAAAATGTTATTTAATAGTTCGTATGACTTATATAAGTGTTTGTATTTGTAATATGATTTTAATATGCCGACAGAGTAGCATATGGATTCTGTAGTTTTCTGCTACAGACTGTCTATTTTGATTTGCCTCCAGTCTTAGGGAGGTTCATCAATTCTAGAAGCCAATCACTTCAAATTACTATATTTTCTGTCTACATTAACTATATTAAATCCAAGCTCTTGATCAACAGTAATGATATTTAATAAGAAGGCTTCGATTCAGAGGGGATCCACCACTTACCTCTGACTTTATTTTTGTACGTACGTTTGGTTGGTTTAT
Organism: Percopsis transmontana; assembly: GCA_025447815.1. Taxonomy (NCBI): domain Eukaryota; kingdom Metazoa; phylum Chordata; class Actinopteri; order Percopsiformes; family Percopsidae; genus Percopsis; species Percopsis transmontana. The sequence continues at coordinate 16,459 of JAOEHI010051938.1, read as the reverse complement.
TTAGACTAAATTGGCTTCTGCAATTACTGGAAATACAATTATCACTGGAAATGATTGCTGATAGCAGATGACACTTTATCAACAGACATCTCATTGTCTCCCTCAAACCAATACAGACACATGACTCATAAGTCAGTCAGGCATAAGTCGGTTACAAATGCAATCCATAAATTAAATGTCAGGCTGGAGTGATTGATGTAAATTTGGAGGTCATGACCTTTGGATAGAAATGTAATGTTTTTCTGCCTGTATGTATTATAATATTTCTATGGCTTTCACACACACACACACACACACACACACACACACACACAGGTGCCAGGTCTACCAGTTAATAGGTGTGAGCATTAAGCAACATGATGATCGCCAAAGGTTAGCCCATTCTGGTGTGTGGGCGTGCATGTGTGTGAGTGGGCATGTGTGTGTGCGTGTGTGTGTCTGTAATAAAAAAGGTCCCATCAATAGTACATGAGGGGTTATGAGGGTGGGCACAGGGGGTAGAGTTATTCATTGTTCATCGTCATGGCAGCAGATGACCTGGCTCGGCTACTATTGGGTGGTGACTGGCCAGCTATGTGTGTGTGTGTGTGTGAGAGAGACAGAGGAGTGCCGGTGGGGGGGTCTTTCATATTCATGTTTCCAGGCAGAGCCATACAGTATGTATTCAGCCTCATGCAGGGACGTTAACGTTCTGGAAAATGGAGGGAGGTGGTCGGAAGTTTCTGCAGTACTTTCAATAGGGAGGCAGCCAAGACCACTTTAGTTTGGTGCAGTCGAGTCCCTGTCTGCAGAGAGGTCTGGGACCATGTCTAAGGCCTAAGTATGCAAAGGCCTTCAAAATGCAAACAATGGTGTCCAGTACACTTCTCTGTATTCGGACCTTGTTTAAACCAATCGGATGAAAGAAGGCGTTCTCTACCTGTCGTTACCAATCAAACCCATGTAGACATTGTTAAAGGTAGAATGGCAATTGGAGGGGGGGGGGGGGGCAGAGATTGTGTGTTCTTTGAACTTGTGCTCAATTCTCACTCAGTTTTTCTGTTGCCTATTGCACCTTTAAAGAGGGTCTTTATTTCACACAGAATGAGCTGTTGCGATGTAGATGTATGCACACAGAAAGTCTGTATGATACCTATGAGGACAAAATTACATTGTTACATAAAGAGAAATAGTAAACATTTCTCATTTGGAGCAAAACACGCTAATATGGTCCCTGGCTACTGTTTTCTGAGGCTCCATACGATTGTAGTGCTCAGAAAAGCTATTTTGCTGTTGGCTAATTATTGCCCAGCGTTCCAGAGCAGGAACGACTTCACAGACACCCAGACTCATTTCTCTCGCTCTCTCTCTCACTCTTTCGCTTCGCCTCACTTCACCCTCCATTTCCAACTCTCTCTATCTCTTTTCTCAGCCTTTCTCCTCAACACTTGGGTCCTACATAATTTATCTTCACACCAGTGCTCTCTGCTTCGAGCCCTTCTCTACACACACACACGCCTGCATAGACACACACACACACACACACACACACACACACACACAGGCATTTCAATAATTGATACATTTTCCAGGTCTCTGTCTAAAAATAGTCTGATCCGCATCGGCTTTCCGTTCACACTGCATAAGAGAGCAGTTAAACACACACACAGTCACAATGTCCTCGCAACAACAAAGACGCACCCGCCCGCACACGAACATGGCTGTAGCGTGACATGATGAAGGCAAAAGAGGTTACGCTAAAGCTAGGGGGAAGACATATGATGTTACACCTGTGATATTAATATCTTGGCACTTCCTGTTCCACACCTCCCACCTGCTGGGCCCTACGGGACGACATATGGAAACACACACCCGAACACACACACACACACACACACACACACACAGCCGTTGTATTTACGCAATGAAGGAGCCGTCCTTTCAAATCCTTCTCTATGTGTATCCAGTAGTCCTATGGCATTGATATATTCCACTGCTGGTATTTGTGTAGTCTTAAACAGTTCCAAATATAAATTGTATAAATCATCAGGTAATAAAATATATTTTCTGTTTGTCATTGAACACCGGTGCACACTGGACGTGATTGTTCAAGAAGACAACAATACAACACAATAAGGGGAAATTAGCTACTCTCATTTTAGCTGGCCTCTTAAAAGCCAGCGAGAAAGTGTGACAGATCCCTTTCACTTCAAAAACACAACCTTTTCTTATGGGGTGCTCAGCTCTGGGGTCTTTCGTCTTAGTCACTGTGTGTGTGTAAGAGAGAGTAGGTGTTTGAAGACAGACAAAAAGACAGACTATTAAGAGAAAGAAAAGTTTGAAATACGAGGGAGATGGGGAAATGTCCTTCCTTTCCCTGTTGCACTACTGCAAAGCGTTTCAACATTGATCTATTGCAAGGTCTCATTAGGTCCTCAGATTGACAGTATTAGAAATACTCAGCTACACACTGACATAATAATAATAAGAGTAAAATGGTGTGTCCTTGTATTGATGCATCTATGTGGTGCAAACTATGGTGTGGATGTGTTTTGATTTCCTGGGACCAAAAATACCCAGCCTATGTAGACTCAACAGCTTATACACACCTACCAAATACTATTAATCCATGTGTGTGTGTGTGTGTGTGTGTGTGTGTGTGTGTCCAGTCCTCAAGGCTATCCTTTCCTCTGTTTCATATCTCTTCTTTTGCAGGAGGGCTAGCACGACCAATGTCTCACAGCTCCAGGAGACATTGGTCTCTGGAGCGTTCCCTCTGTCTTTATCTCCTACTCTTGGATGACATTACCAATAGCTTAAAGTTAAAGCCTATAAGAGGAGGCGTCGCAATGGCCGTAAAACCACATCTTATGTGTCTTATGAATAGAAAACTAGCAATGGCAAACATACCTAGGTGCCGTTCAAATTAGATTCTGGGTCCATTTTACGATGTTGAACAAAAATGTTTAGGCTCAAAGGAAGGCTCGATTTTAGGCTCAAAGGAAATAGGATGTCATCTTCATTAAGATGTTACGGCCGTAACTCCTGTCTTTCCCTTGTGTTTCATTGTGTTTCCCTTTTCCCCGTGTGCGTGGTGGGCGTGGCGTCACTCGCTCTCTAGCACACTCATCCCATACACCTGCCCCTGATGACACACCTGCCATCTATCTCCAATCATCACAGTATTTCTACCCCGGTCGCCCAGTCACTTGTCGCCAGATTGTTCCGTCAGTTGCCCAGGTAGTATCCATCAGACTACAGGCTAGAATCGCTTGAGTATCTTTTGGATTAACTCGTGTATGGTTTTTCGTGGATTAACTCGTGTATGGTTTTTCCCATGATCTCTGTACCCCAGGACTTCGTTACACTGGCCGTCAGACTTAGCACACAAACCTACACGAACACAATTGGTCCTTTCCCTAACCAGCAACAGGTATAGGGGAATAAACCATTTTAGGACTTCCTTAAAATAGTCACAAATGTATGTGTGTGTGAAAGGGGTGTGCAGTCATCAAAAAGTCACCCGTCGTACGACCTGGTTTAATTAGACTTCTTTATCTGCTTCTGAAAAACATCGACTTGGGCGATTTTGAACATTTTACAACAGTATTTATTTTCAAAACAAGCCAATAAACAATGCTATCATTCTGCATGGGAGGAGGACTGTGAAATTATCATGCAAACAATATACAGCCATGGTCAAACTACTGTATGTGAGTTGTGAAGCCATCTGAAAGGCCCTCTATCTTGATTTCCCTTCTTCCTTCTTTCCTTATTCCCTTTGTTTCTTTCCTAAACTCAAGATTATTTATAATTCCTTCCTCTTCTTAACAAGACAATTTAACATAAAAATATATGCTTCCCCGTAACACAGCCATACAGAGAGAAAACAAGAGTAAAATGAATGGCGTTGGTTGTAGGGGCAGAGAGAGACCGAGCCAGAGAGAGAGAGGGTGAGAGAGAGACCAAGCCAGAGAGAGAGAGAGAGACACCACTGGGAAATGTCACGACTAATACACTTCACATGTGGATTGGGTCCCAACATGTGCTGGCTCACACTAGATACCTTGTTCTCTGCAGTGTGTGTTGTGTGTGTGTGTGTGTGTGTAACAGAGATTGCTTAGTAGCAATGCATGTAAAACGTGGTGTTGTGCATGTGTCTAGCGTACTGCGTCTTTGAAGAGACTTTATTCGAGAAATAATAGACTATATTACAGTACATGTTATATTCCATATGCATTCATTCCCACCCTCTAAACCATATACACAAGCTAAGCCCCTGAATCTCCTATGTCAGTTTTGTGGCAGGACAACTGACACCTTGTTTATGATCGGTTCTTCTGAATATATGAGAATATAACCAAAGTGGACACAACGAGAGCACAACGAGAGCACGGGAAGAGAGAAGCAGTGGATATAGAGACTGGTACAGTCTCACAAAAGGCCCCCTATCTGCTGGTGCATTATGGGGACATTTCCCACTAGACGCCTTTCGCAGGGCTCTTAAATTGGAGAAAATCGGGCGTGTTAGCGCTAACAAAGATCGACAACGGGAACGCTTGCACGCAGAGCCACGTGCGTCACACACAATGTGATCCCACGCACCTGCAGACACACACAGTCTTTCACTTATCAAATAAACTAAACATTGAAAGCATCCTCTCTCTCTCTCTCTCTCTCTCTCTCTCTCTCTCTCTCTCTCTCTCTCTCTCATTATGGAAATAGTGGCGCGAGCCACTGGGACTCGCCCGCATTCTAAACAGCCCCCATTTGTTCTGTTTACACTCAGGCACTTGGAGGTGGCTGCTACAAACCTCCTGAGTAGGCGCATGTGTGCTAAAATCCGATGTGCATGGAGGGGGAAAATCTCTCTCTCTCTCTCTACTCCCTTTTTTTCCTGGGCTTCTTTTCACAAACTCTCCCTCACTCGCTCACTCTCTCAAACTCATTAAAACCCTATGGCTGACATACACACACACACACACAGAGAGAGACTGAAAACAGTCCAGAGTCACGCGTGTGTGTGAGTGAGTGAGTGAGTGAGTAAGAGAGAGAGAGAGAGAGAGAGAGAGTGAGTGAGTGAATAAGAGAGAGACAGAGACAGAGGGGGATAGTGTGTATCTATTGTATTAGGGAGCGGTGAGGCGTAAATGGTGTCACTGACATGCTGGTTGGCTGCGAGTCTGTATGATTTAATTGTGGCCAGTGGAGCAGAACACATATATTCAACACTCTTGCACACACACACACAGACTGAATATTGAGGTGGGTTTTGGAAGGATGTCAGGGATTTCAAGTCCACAGGTCTTACTAATGGGGGTGAACGGAACACGTGTAGGCAGGACCTACCCACTGCGTGTGTGTCTGTGTGAGTAGGGGGGTAGGGGGGTGGGGGGGCATGGGGGGTGCTGGGGTGATGTCTCCCATATGTGCAGTGAATTATGGACAGCATGGCTGCAGCGTGACAGCATTCCACAGCCTCGCTGGGATGGGCTGGAATGCGGCTTCGCTTCCGTGACGCCCAGGACGTCTGGACCAGCAGCCCTGTCAACTACCAACAAGTTATCAGCCGTCTGGAGGTCCACACACACGCACACACACACATTCATAGAAAGGCTCAGAGAAATGCAATCCAGAGTCAGTCTTACTTCACCTTCAGTAAATTGGAGCCAATGTAACGTTCGGTGTGTGCCTGTGTGTGTGTCTGTGTGTGTGTGTGTGTGTGTGTGGGAGGACTGTAAGCTGGTGTTGTAGACTCCTCCATCCTCCCCACTGATTAGCACCCTCCTTTCCTTTCCTTTCCTTTCCCTCTTGTCTCCTCTCCTCTACAACTAAACAGCACATTGTTGTGTGTTGTGTTGTGTGTGCGTGTCCGCCCCTTGGCTGAACTGTACTGTGTAAACAACAACACTGGCTGAGTGAAGGGAAACATGAAACAAGGTGGAACGTTCAAGGTAAGGAAAAAGAGAGAGGGAGGGAAGGAGGGAGAGAGACAATAGCATCTTCAATGACACCGATTTCGCCCCGTCTCCCTTGAGTTTTGCTTATGTAAAGACACAAATATACAAACTTTCCAACGACTGGCAACTAAGAAACAGGACTCCACCAACACCATTGTGCAATATTGTTTAAGCGACGAGTCCCTATGGCAACATAGGGGCCTATTTCTCCCTTTAGTCACAACCCTGCAACGAAAAACCATTATTTCCCTCACACTACAACCTGGCAATTAAATTAGCAGCTGCCCATCGCGGCTCGGAGCGGAACAATGGCTAAGTCACTCCGTTTCAAATAACACCGCCGTCACGTTAATGAGAGAATAAACTAACTTTTTTTTTCTCAGCTGCCAAATAGCCCCCGCCACTATCAACATGCAAAGAACACAGAGGGCTAATTTACAGCGACATTAGGCCATTCTGCGCAACTAATTACTCCCAATATGTGACTAAAAGCTTGCGGGGGTTGGGAGAGTGGGCATAAGGCCTGGGCGTGTCTTAAAACCAACCGTCCTCGAGTGGTAAAAAGGAGCTCCGATAAGCAACCGGGATCATTCATTCTGCATGGGAGAACTTTCCGGTCGCTGTTTTCCCTCCTAATGTCATCTCATTTTTCTTCCCTTTCAAAAGGGCCAGTGTGCTGCGTTGCATTATTTTATCACTACCTTCCTCTCCTCTGGCATTATGGAGAGAAAAACGAGTGCTGTACCAAGTTTTGTGGATATTCATCGTGCCTCTTAATGAGGCATAATTATTAGCTTGGAATTTCAATCAAACAGGTACATTTCCTCAGCATGAAAGTACTTTAATGAATACAACTTAGGATGAGAGCTGTAGCCTACAGTATATCCCACTGCTATAAAAAATATATTCAAACTTGGTCATTTGTGGCTTATTATTTTGTTACCAAAAGACCTTTAAGGAGGTTTCCTGTAGCATGACCTAGCTCGGTAAAGCCAGTGTCAACCCACACAGATGTTTGAGCTATTATCGCTGATTTAGACCTCTTTTCAGGTTGAATTTGGGTGGAGCTATGCTGCAAATGAGATCAAATAAAGTCTGAACCCTAGCCAAATTAAAAATGGCTAATGGGCAGCTCCAGTTAGCACAGCTAGCCGTCCGTCCCAACCAAACAATTACACTTTTTAAGGTCCTGACACGTCCACTATGGCTGTCAGTACAGCTTGAACATGTCAACACAAGCCCGCATCGCATACCGTATCAACAGTTCCCCTGGCAAAGGGAATTGGGTTTTAGTTCAGTCCACCACTCAGTTATGTTTTTCTCTCTTGAAAGCCGGCTATCGCTTCTTTCTAATCTCTGTAAATCGATAGCGGGGCAACAGGAGGTGAAACCTAGCGGAGTGGGAGCCCCTGTCGATGCCAGCAGATGCATTGGAACAGAGGGAGGGGTGTCAGGGCTAGGCTAACTTGTCCTCCGTTGAAGAAAACATCCACAGTCTACAGTATTCACGCAAACACAAGTTCAGTGTACTTTAGCAAGGAAACAAACTTTGGTAAGCCACCCCCAATCACACGCACACACACACACACACCCCATTGGGTCGACGCCTCCTCTGCTTTCTGTTGAGAGCAAAACAATGCATCAAGTCTTCTGCATTGACAACCTAATCAGCAAAGGAGCGCGCTCAAAGTGCACCTCCTTTGATATCTTTATGTGAGAAGTGCACGGCCACCCACCACACCCCCCCGCCCGCCACATACCACCAACCCTTCGCCCTACACCGCCAAAAAAAAAAAGAAAAGATGATGGTAGATATTTTTGCTTCTGTGTGAAATCTGTGATGTGAAAAGATTTAATTAAGATACGCAGACAAGTCATAATTAATTCCGGCTTCCCTCTCTGAACCAGGCTTACTGTCAAGAACACTAGGAACGTGTAGAATAAATCAGTGTCAATTTTGGCTGTCCTATCTGAAGGGCCATGGGGTTGGGTAAGGCTAGCTTTCTAGATTGTATTCTTACGGTAGTAAAAAAAACTTTTTCTTTCGTCATGTAAATGAGCCTTTTTTCCTCAAGCAAACCTATCATTCCACCCCCCAAACACTCATTCCACAGTCCTGGATCAAATGTCTTTCAGGTTCAGCCATGTCTGTTCTCCACCCAAAAGGGGGGGACCCTCACGGGAACATTCTCAAATGACAAATGCCATATAGGAGGATTTTACAGCGAGTGCGTACGTTACTGCCGGGCGCGGAGCTGGAGAATCCTCCTGCCACAGGAGACCAGCAGGCTATCCACCCCTCAGATTGCCCATTTAGTTTCCGTTTTATTTGAGTTGCTGGCCTATGCTGGGGTCAGATTTCACCAGCACTTCATCACCTCAGGTTGTAATGGGATGGAACCTTATCTTCCAGCTCTCGTTTGGCCTGTTGGATACGAATTTGTCGTGTATTGACATTGATGACTTGATTCGATATTCCACAAATTGAATTTTATTTGTGGTCCCTATCCATTTTGTATATTACACTTGGGGTATGGAGGTATATGGCGGTTTATTTAGACCATTTGACTGTATGTTGTTCCTTACCTCAATGTAATTGACATACCTCAATGTAATTGACTTCTGAGCCAGTGTATGTATCCGGCAATAGGAAACAATACGTTTTTGCTATTGTTTCATGTTCTGTTTGTTCATGTTCGGACATGGTTCATATTTTATTTACAGGTATGTTTTTGAGAGTAAATATAGTGAGAAGAGAAAAGATATTTTCCACACATGAACACAGTAGGCAGTGAGGTGAAGAACATACAGTCAAATATTCTATGAAACTTCCATACTTAAATAACTGCAGTTTAGGTAGTTGTGACGTATTTAGTCATGACTGTATGTCTTTGTTTATATCTCGGTAGGTCCAATGCTCTGAGTTGTTTTTGAACAGGGACACTGACAACTGACCTTTAATGAGCACCGTTCAGAGTCAACCTCTGCTAAATTGCAATACTCTCTAATCCTTCAAGCTGCACTGGGTGTGGGCTTTCTCGATTTGCAGAAGACGCAATGAGTATGGCCAAGCCCAAGTAATGATTGTGGCTGGAGCTGTGCAAATGCCGATTAGACCCTTCAAAGACAGAGATTAATTAAAGGCTGCTTTGTAACTTTGTCACTTTTTTGAATGGCGATTAGAGGCCGTTCATGTGGCTGGTAATTATGGCGGCTAAACAACGCTGGGTAAATAGCATCTCAGCTATTTGCACTGAATAGTGTAAAACTTCTACAGAAATTCTAGTAAAGCTTCTCTGATTCTGATGTGTACAAGAAAAATAAATTATTTCCACTGAATGTCTTCACGCTAATAAGGCAAACTCATCAACGCAACTTCAGAGACAGTATATAAATAACTTGCATATGGTTTAGTGTAATTAAGCATTCGGGAGTGTCCTTGAAGCTGAGGACAGGTCCAGCTCTTTGGAATAGACTTGACAAATGGCAGAGCTATATAAGCCTCTGGTTGCTTCAGCATCGTTTAAACAGCCCCTCTACTACGTCTATCGCCCCACCATATATCGCTAAGAAGCAGCCTACTGTCGTATTTGGGCCATCTCTAATTGCCCCACTAATCTGGCCAGCATTAAATGACCCAGAGAAGCTGTGTCCCCCAGGGAAGACTTAGACAGTTGATTGGTGACTGTGCTTTTATGTTTTGCTTCGAACACTAAAAAGAAGGCCCCGGCTGCTGATGGAGAGCCTACAGAACTATTGGAAATGTAATTAAGGCCCTGCAGAAGCTTTTAAATGCTTGACTAGTGCAGAAACAAACTGTGCACTTCAGACAGCAAAAATGTCCATACATGGAAATGAGAAGCTCAATCGATAAGCAGGGAACATTTTCTTTTGGATAGAGGAAAAAATGGGCTGCTTTGTTGGCGGCCTACCGTTTCTCATTTTCCCAGCACTGCCGACGCTCTGTGCCAATGTGTGTTTCAAAAACCAGGCAAATGGAGACCTCATCCTGGCATGGAATAATTTGTCAAAGCAATGTAATTTGCCATTAAAAAGAACAGAAATAGATGCACTCTATCACATTGCACTGTCTGCAATTGGACTTAATGTTTCTTTTATAAGGTGATAGCTCAAGAAAAAAAGAACACAAGTTCGTTTTACATGCTAACCAGATGTTCTAGGTGAATCTAAAATCAAAAGACCCTCCAAGATAGATAGATAGTTAGATATTGTCCTGCCTCTGCCAGACACTTCCATCATAAAACCTTTCTAATTTGATACATTTTTGATGCAGAGCGTCTTTCACAAGCTGCTTTGGCAAGCTGGCCTACTGGGCAAGTGATTGAGCAATTATTGGGAAAAGATTGGGCAAAGCCTCCGTTGGGGCAGATTTTTCCAAGCTTGTGGCGGGCTGGCTGGCTGCAATCATTAGAGATCTTCTCTAACCATATTTTCTAGGCTCCTTTTAGACCATTGTCTTTTCAGGCCCCCCACTGTGAGAACAAAACAACATCTTCACAACTACTCACAGATTAGCAAAAAAAAACACAAGTCTATGAGACGTCTCTAACAAATAACCATAATAACATTCAGAAGAAGAAGCAGGTGTTTTTCTCCAATTTGAATATGCTGCTTTCCTAATTAATCTATCTTTTTTTATGCAGGGAAGTGAGGCAGTGCAGTGATTTACATCTGGGAGATTGCCGCAAAGAAATAAGGAAAACTGGGCGTTGGCAATTCTGATGTCTTGACATACATTTCCCAGCAGCCTCAGGGAAAGCACTATACCTCATGGAGAAGCGCATGGGCTGGGGATTACCCTATTAGACCCCACCATAAGGATGTGAGTGCTGCAAATATAACAGGTGTGGAACAACAGCCTAGCTGGGCATAACAGATCAAATCATGTCATCAAAATATTGCACATCAAAGACCGCTGACCTGGCCGCGTGCCTGACATACTAAATGTGGGTAAAACCGGAGCCAAGGCAACACTAAAGTGCCTGAGGCTGGCACAGCACGGAGACGACTGCCCACTTCTAAACTCCAACCTCTGACTTCATTATGTACCCTTCCCACCACACACACAGTACTCAGTAGTGGTCACAGGGACAGCTACGGTAAGTAGAAGGAATCCACAGTGGACTTACCATCAGCAGGCCGTGGCGGGAAGGGAGACGGTTTGTCTGAAAGAGATAAAAAAGAGAGAGGAGGTGAGAAATAGTGTTTTCTTTTGTTGTTTTTTTGTTAGACTGAGATTCAAGTTGCTACAGAAAAAGGATTGACTTTCCTATCAAGCACACACACGAGTAGATGACAGTGCTAGTGGTGGTTAGCGCTATCGTCAACATTCTATTTTCTATTTATATTTTTCCCAAGTAACAACAAAATAACACAGAGCAGTGTTACAATAACACACCAGCGGTCACAATTATGTGTCATCCCATTCTCGTTGGGGTATTTTCTTTTCGCCAAACGTACATCCAGTCAGTCTCATTGTCTGCCGCATATCAAATGACATCGTGCTCCTTGCCTGGTAACTCCCTGCGGATGCTGACGTAATTACTGTGAGTTCAGTAGAAACCCTATATCGCATGGCCTGTAGCATCTGACACAGTCTGGAGTGACGGTTTAGGAGAAAAAATGGAAAAAAAGCCTTCCCAACATCCAGAAACCAGAAACCTATACCGTTGTAATGTTGCCCCTTTCACCAGCTGTTAACAAATACAACAATTCAAAGAACCTCCCCTCTTGAAAATAATTTTAAACAATCTTGACTGGTTACCGTAAAGCATAACAAACATATCCACAGAAATAAATATTCTTTGTAGCAATTATTCTTTGCTACTTTTAAGTGTTTTATGCTACATGTATATGTACTGTGTATACTGTATGTTTATATGTAACACAGAAGGCCCTCCTCTCCCCTACATTATCCAGCCGAGCGTATGGACGAACCGGCGCTCTCTGGGTCGGCGGGATAATGAAGGCGATACAAAACACAAACATCAATTACCCTACTAAAACGTTCTGCCAGGGAGCCCCCGCCAGTATCGCACGCCTCTAGTTACCCCGACAGTATCCCAAGATGCAGTCCTGCTTTTAAATTTAGGCTCACTTAAAATTGCTTGTCAACAGCCAGGACTGGAGGGAGAGCACATACGAGAGAGAGAAAGAGACAGCTTGAGAGAGAGAGAGAAAGACAGAGAGAGAAAGACAGAGAGAGTGGGACAGGGAGAGGCTTGTGCCAGAGGTTGAATAATGAAGTGTCTGCCGGAGCTGTTGCCAGTGACAAGTAACTGATTTCCATATAAGGGATTTAAAGAAGAATGAAATAAAATTTGAGGAAACCAAAAAGTGCCGCGTGGAGGATTTGAAGTGTCCGGGAGGGGGGAGGGGGGCATACAAAAGGAATATATGAAAGTACAACAACAAAAAAGGACTTTGACAGCCTCTTGTAAAAAACAAATACAAACAAATACAAAGTACAAACCATTAATAAACATCTACGGGGATGTGACACCCACAAAGAAAAACACACAATGGAGTCGGCGTACAATACAGTAATTTGCCAAACGTGAAGGATTTCTCCTTATTTCCATATCTAGTAAAATTGTTGTTTTTAGTACAAAACGGAAAAATAAGGCTCCTCTGTAAAAAAACAAAAAACAGGAACAGTTTCGGGCCTGTGTGGATTCACCTTTATCTCAGAACACATCAATACGTGCCTGACTGTGACATTTAGCCATGTGCTAATCAGTACACCATGTGCGCATGGTGGTGTGTCCACCTTTTAGTTAGCCGCTAGCGCTGTTGTTGCATGAAAATTATGTTGTGGGTTGATTAAGAAGCTGTGAGATTGTTTATGTGTATGCATGTGAACATGCTTGGCTCCAGCCGGTGACAATGGAAATGTCCAATCTGATGTTATCCTCCTCTCCCCCTAGCCTCTCCACAGCATAATATGAGGGGGGCAGTGTTTGTAATTGAGTTTGTATTGAAATATAATAGAATCCGTCAGGCTGGAATTGATTTCAAACGACCCCAACCACTACAACCGGCATCAGAATGAGAGAGAGAGAGAGAGGAGAATATGACATGATTACAAAATTCTGGACAAGACATTCGGTTCCTTTTTAATCGAGATCTAATGCGGAGGCATCCGCAGGCCAAGAGAGACTTGGCCTTGTACGTGACCGAGCAGCCTGATAACAGCCAGAGGGCAAGCAAGAGGAACAGGAGAGAGAGAGAGAGAGAGAAAGCATAAGACATGACATCCAACAACAGCCACTCCAAAAAGAAATCATAAATGAATCTCAATGTGGCCCAGCGACGCTTTAACACAAATCTGAGCATATGGAAATTACAACATTTATGTTGTGGATATTCAGCCCCTGGATGTTGGACCAATAATAGCAGCTGTGCGCTCTCATTGGTCGATATGTCGCAGGTAACGTGACTGGACCAATCAACTTTGGCAACAGTCCTAATCTTAACCATTTCGAGCCTAAGGCCTAATGTTAACCAATCATCTTGTCTTAACTGGATGCCAAAGATTATTCAGGCCTAGCTAAAGCTGGTCCATTAATTCTAATCAGGGTGTGATTACGCAGCATGAGAATGCTATTTTGTAAAGTGGAAAGGAATTCCACTCTACACACAGTGCAAACTGGCACCCAGAAATCTGTGTGTTTATACATGTGCACACCTGTGTGTGTTTTCAGCGCACCAAGCACGGAGTAAGCCAGGGCTAACCAGGGCAAGCAAGTGGCAGGTTTGTAAGACACTCAAGTGACAAAACAATTCTACTTCAATCAGCTCAGAAAACCTGCTGTGAAAAAAGAAAAAACGACAAGAATAAGTGGAGCAAACAACTGAAACCAGAGGCGGACAGCTTCTAGCTCTTGTCGGCACGGTATCTCTCCCAACCACCAAGCAACCTTCAAGCTATGCCGGTAAGTTCACTGCCCTAACAGGGCCGAGAATGCAGAATTTATTTTCTCCTGAAGACTCTTTTCTAGTGCTACTTTATTCCACAGTAAATGCCAATTCTTTGGTGATAGACTTAGATAGAGGGAGGTGGGGGGGTTCTGTTCCCATAACCCCAATTCAACTACACATGGCTATCAAGTGACGGGCAATTGAGTTGATTGGGGGGGGGCGGGGTTGACACATGACGTTCTCCGTGAAGCAGAGCCTGAAAAGTACCCGATGAAGCGTACTACAGCAGTTGCTCCAAAACACATTGACCCATTTCTCCAACATTAACCCACATGCAGTGTAAGGATGGACAGTCAGTACACTGTAAAAAAAGAAAATACTGTTCAACTTCATGGATTTGGGCTCAAATAAAATGTGCTATTACATTTACTCAATGTGGATAGTTTTTTCGGCTTCTGAAAAATACCAGAAAAATATAAATAATTACGGCCGAACTTCACAGTTGGGCGACTTGACAGACTGAAGATGAACGAAAATCCTTTTTTTACAGTGTAGCTGCCACTTAAAGTAGCGTAGTGTGTGTGGGGGGGGGGGGCACACATACAGTTGTTGAGGAACAGGAGCACAGCGAAGCCCAGGGTGGAGGTGGCCAGCAGGATGAGGCAGATGTTGCACGGGATCATGAAGTAGCGCACCACCAGCGACACCTTGTGCTGGTACATGCGGTCCCGGTCCGAGGCCGGCGGCGTCGGGGAGGGGTAGTGGCACCCGCTCATGCTCCACTCCAGCGAGCCCCTCCCGTCCAGCATGGAGGTCGCAGTGGGCCGCGGGGGGCGGCGGGACGAGGACAAAAACCCGCTGGGGAAAATGTTGAACGCCGGGGGTGGGGCCCGACGGCGAGAGACGAGAAATCACAAAGAGTTTTTCAAAGCTGAAAATGGCTGTCGATTCAGCTGTGGCTCCAGCTGTGCGCCACGCCGGCAACCTGCCGCCGATTCCTTTCAGAGAGTTGCAGCGGCAAGCTTTTATCAGTTTCCAGGCAACGCATTTTTGGAGCTAATAACATCCATTTGGTACAGAAAGAGGACAGGCAGACGGACAGGGGGTCTGGGGACTGCTCGTTCCTACAGCCCCCCACCTGTCCAAACTACCTCCATTATACAGTGTACGCTGGTCGAAAATGAAACTAATAGGCTTTGTGACACTCAAAGTGTGTTGGCATGTGTGTATCTGAGTGTGCAGGCGTAGAATTGTTTATTTGTGCGGCTTCCACCTACGCCAGAAAACCACTCATTTGTGGTCTGTTGTTTACTGGTTTGTCAGATATCCGTCAGAGAAACTTCCAGAACAGAGTAAATCCACCCTATGAGTACACTTCTGTTCTTCGTTGCGGTCCTGCTCCGTAATAACACAAGCGCCCCGACTCCTTTGCTTAGGGGGCTACACACTAAGCGCACGTGTCCAAAGTTGTGGCAGCAACGCGTCTCCTTCGGCCCCCCTGTAGCTGTTGTGGTGGTTGGTTCTATCAAAGCATTCATTAGCCTCAGCCCTCCCCTTGACAAAAAAACGCTCCCCTGTAACCGCTTGCCGGCTCCCGCAGCTGTCCGGGAGATTTAGACCCGTTGAGGAGATTTACGACCAAGGCGTGGAGAAAACGTCCCCGCAGACCCAGACAATGTCGTATCTGCCTTTAGCGCAATAAGCAGAGGCGGCTGGTAAACCGTATGCTCTCAGGAGCGTAAAGACTACCCCTAGGGTGTAGGGGGTGTTTCTACTCTTCTTTTTTCTCTCTCGATTCTCCGCTAGTCCTCCCTCTGGTTCAATAACCTCTATGCCCGGTCAGTCACCCTGTCCGCTCACCAACCCCACAAACAAAAAACAAGACAGGGGAAAAAGTTGCAGGCGAGCAATCTCTGTCAACCTCACAGCTTGTATGTTAGAAAATAAATAACAGTGACACTATAACAACTAATGTGATGGCAATAAAAAACATTAATGACAAAATAAGCTGTTGGTTTTTCTTTTCCTCCCACTCGTGTCAGCCCCCGGTGAAGAAAGCCGTCCAAAAAAAACACCAAAGAGATTGTGTTTCGTATTTGCCTCTCACGCTGCAAAGTTCATTCATCCTCTCCCTTTTCTTTGCCTTTCAGCTAAAGAGGTTGTCCAAGCCTCTCTTCATTCTCTGCCGTCATTCTCTGTTTTCTTCTCGAGCATCCAGTGCGTTGCTCTGTTCCTATTCCAGAGGCACTCCCAGTATGTCCTGGCCACGCCGGTATTCTTTTCCGCTCAAGCTGTCCCTCCTGGGGGTTCGCAAACAGGCATTCACCGGCAGCCAAAGCAACACATTTGGCTCTGCGTATTCATAGCGCGCATAATCCTCCGGCAGTAGGTAGCGGTCCCAGTGTCAGCGCACTCCGCTGCTCAGCCAGCGAGCCAGCCAGCGAAACGAGAGAACGCGCGTGTGTGTGTCAAGTCAGGCAGAGCGCTGCACAAGAAGACAGCCGGGGTGAGAGAGAGAGAGAGAGAGAGAGAGAGAGAGAGAGAGAGAGAGAGAGAGAGAGAGAGAGAGAGAGAGAGAG
>JAOEHI010051937.1:0-17599 GCA_025447815.1 Percopsis transmontana | reverse complement strand
CTCTCTCTCTCTCTCTCTCTCTCTCTCTCTCTCTCTCTCTCTCTCTCTCTCTCTCTCTCTCTCTCTCTCTCTCTAAGAGGAGCTACAGCAGTGGTCATGTGACCAGTCATTCGACTGTCACCCTACACACTGTAGTCATGAATATTATTGGGTTGCGCTGTCATGTCATGGGTTTATGCCATTTTTTATGACTTATGCCTTTGTCTGTCTTTTGTTAAGATATATGAACCAGCTGAGGGGAACGGCTGAATAGTAGCGTATGTCGAAACTTAAATATCCGACTTATCCTCCTCCTACGGTCTCGTTTCTTCCTCATCTCCTTTGCTCCTCTCCTCGTTCCCTCCCCTCCTCACGTCCGGCCTGCTGGGTTGCTGAAAACGGCAGGTCTTATTTTCTCCATTTTCTCCTCGGCCTGTTTATGGGTGTGCTTATCGATTAGGAATTGTGTAAAGCACTTTTTGTCCTTTTGACTGTTTGTTAGTGTGTGTGTGTGTGCGCGCGCGTGTGTGTGTGTGTGTGTGTGTGTGTGTGTGTGAGAGTGACCAGAGGGAGGCGTCTGGACTCAGTACTGGCTTCAGTACACAGTGTGCTTAGGGAGACAAACATGCCCTCGGGTCCTTTGGCTTAGTGTCCCAGCACCCAATCTGCCTTCTCACATACATAGGGGTTGCAGGTGAACACGTACACACGAGTATACACACACACACACACACACACACACACACACATACATTATATCATCTTCTCTCAGCTTAGTCTCCTATTTCTGTTATGACAGTTTGACTTAAAAAAAATTAAAATAATGTCTCAAAACATAAATTGAGAGAACCAAACGCTGTTTCTTTTGTATTTTAAGGTAAAAAATAAATAATAATAAAAATAAATCAAGGACCTCCTATAGATAAATCATGGACAGACATAGTATTAATACGCCTCTAGTAATTCCCCCTGCTGTTGGAAAGCCGTACCACTGCCGGGCTGCAACTCATTCAAGGAAACGCCGAGCTCTGACAGCTTGAGTTGCTCATCCAGCTCAGGTTATTGCATCTAGATAGCAACGCACACAGCAACACGAGGAACGAATCACGAAACCCAGCAACGACACCGGAGGTTAGCTCATTTAGCATGAGCGTGTCGAGCGTCTCAATACGTTGTAGGGCCCTGTAACCACTAGCAGACGTGGCTATTTCATCGTTTTAGTTTGTTTTATTAAATGGTTATCTACATTCGGTGTGTCACAACAGATTCTTTGTATGGTAAACACCGCGCGGCGTACGCAGGGGGGACGGGCAGCCGGGACACAAGAAGCCCTACTGTTTAGATAGCCAAACGATGTCCACATTACTCCATGGCCATGGAAAAGAACATTACACACAGACGAGAAAACAGTAGGAGGAGCCAACGCCATGTGTACTGTCCTGAAAAAGAAGGTTGCAATGCCATTTTGGGATCACCCAATGACACACACACACACACACACACACACACACACACACACACACACAAACACACACACAGAGAGAGATAGATAAGGCAGATAAGTCAGAAGGCACGGCGAGCAGGCGAAAAACATCCGTTGGCCCTCAGAACCAGCATGGATGGGAGGACACAGAAAGATAGAAGGTCAGAGGAGGAGTGCAGGGTTATAAGGAGGAGATTGGGGGCTCAAAGATGAGGTTCACACACACAGACATGGTGCAACATGGGTATCTACTAACCCTACCTAACATAACCATAACCCTAACCTTTACTATTCCCTTACTATTCAGTTCAGGCTAGTACTGAGTCTATAGACAGACTGTGGGTACCCAGGAATTCCAAACTCATCTGTCCACTTCCTGAATGGCCTCTGAATCCCTCAGAGAAACATGCCCCTTCGCGAACTCAATACTTTACAAGCAGGGCGGGGCTGGTCCCCTACACAGGGCCTATCTAATCACCCTGGGGCCAAGCCGTGGGCACACGTCATTCACATTCTTTCTTTACCTAGATCATACAGTGTATGCTGAGCATGCAGGCTCTTTTACAACACGGGTTGTAGGAGTCACCAGCTTCTTCGCACCGGTCATGGAAACATTGTCCACAAGCATAACTCTCTAATCTAACAGGCTCCGCCCTCCCACGCATTTAGCATGAGACAGGAATATATAATTAGCCGGGAGTGAGAAGACACAAAATATTAGCCAGAGCGGGCAGGGAGAGTGCTCCCATTGCGGAATTTATGGGTCATTTTTCATCCCAAGCTGATACAGGCTGACGTTAATCAGACTGATGATGGGTTGGGGAAAAGGAGAGGGTTTCATGACATGATTTGTTTTGCCTTAATAAATGCCAGTATGTACCTTTTGTTTTTCAGAGCTGTTTTTTTTTGTGAGCATACACTCCGTGGGTGACAATGCCTTCCTAATGAGCTCAGCACGTGTCCCGTGGTCTCGTGTTATCTCCTCACATGTATGTAAGAAATTTTAGCAGGCAAATGTGGTATTTCTCACCACATAACGAGAGTTACGGAAGGTAACTACGGTTCTGTCAATTTTCCATCACCTCCGGCGGGTCAGGGAAAAGGAAATAGAACTGTGTGTTTCATGTAATGGAGGTCTGCGAAACAATTTCACGCCAAAAAGGGTTCTATGACCCCAAAAAACACTTGAGACACTGATTGTTTCTACAGCGTGTATATGATTACTGAAAAGAACATAAAATCCAACATGGCAACGCAAGAAGATACTGTCACTGGCTCCTGTGGCCCCATTGTGCCATTTAACGTCCGCAGTCGTCTCATATTTCAGCATCATAATGCGCGACCCAACTATGGACCGGATCTGTACACAGTTCCCCGGGGTTAAAAAACATCCCAGTTCCTCCATGACCTGTATATCACTGAACACGTCACCTGGTGAGCACGCCTGGGAGGTTCTGGATTGTGAAGTATGTCGCAGAACATAAAGGAAGCCAGTGAGAATGAGGGAGACCGGACCAGGATTAAACGGTATCAACTATGAATTGGGGAACATGTCGGCTTCTGATTGAAATACAAAATAATAGTAACAAATAAAGAAACACATGAGGGGATGTGTATCCCTGTATCAATGCCTGAGTAATAAATCCAAATGGACTAATTGTTGTAGGCCAAACTGAACCGTAGCGTCAGCCCTCATCAATATTCCATTACTGCTATTCTGTAGCAGGATATGTGTGTGAAAGGTGAGACGAGGGTCGGAGAAAGGCAGAACGGAGCTGAAAATATAAATAGGTGTGAGAAAGAAGTTATGGCACACACACAATGTAAACACAATTGTTCGTGTGTTTTTAATCTCAATCATCATGACTAGCCTGTGGGAAATACAGTCAATGGAGTCATTAGGAATGCAACACCAGCCAACGCAGGCTATTGAAATGCTACCCTGGCTGTCCTTTTGAACACCGCTGCAGCACGGCATCTTGTGTGTGACTGCAGCACATGTCTGACGGGACTGCCTCACAGTCCATAACATGTTACATACATTAGCAATAGCTTCTGTATTTATCTGTATTTGTCTAACGATGGCAGTTTGTGCACCCCAAGATTTATCACCACCAACACTTGGGCAGAAATGGGCAACAGCAAATCAGGTCGGTGAGAATTCTCTCGCCACAACATCCCTAGCCATCCAACACACTATGCTCATCTGACCGCATACGCATTCAATACATCTTATTTCTTTGTCAGTGGGCTGAGAGAATTCCCTTTTATTCAAGAACCGAAACACTTCCTGAACAATGTAATGTGTCGTCCCTTTTAAATGTAGAAGAAATTGCAGCACACTGTCCAGACAGAAATTAAGGTTATTTAGAAGCAGGACTGCACTGAAATAAAATGGAAATATTAGTGCCTGACTGATATTAGCGGACACATTTGGCATATCCCTGATATCAGGATCGGTGGTGTCAGTATATATTGATATATATCGTTTTTTTTCACTTCTGACATCCAAAAAAAACATGATCAGCCAGACTACCTCCTCTATGGCAGACTTGCTGTTTATTGGAAGAAAAGAACGAGTATAAGTAAATACGCTGACAGGATGAAAATCTCTTCCTCCTACACAAAAACAAACCACATTTGCAAATGTATTCCATAAACTTAAAAGAACGGTGGGAAAATCTCTGGTGGGAATTTCTCTGGTGGGAATTTCTCATACCTCAGTGATGCCCCCCTGTGCTCCTCTTGGAATGGGCCACAGCAGTCGACATCACAAACGTACAGAAATAGCGAAGGGCCCTCCCTCAGGGAGGTTTGTAAGTGCAACCACACCTGGGAATGCCGCACAGATCTACTAGTAGCAACAAGACAGAGCAAGCTCAAAGACTGACAAGTTATGAACGCAGCGCATATAAATAATGTTCGATAACAATGAACAGACATGATGCTCAGTGTGGAAAGCTAAATATTTCACCAAGAACTGGCATCTACATACCATGGACAATGGCACACACACAAAGACACACATAATGAATGTAGTGTGTCGAGTTGGTGTAAGCCGCTACACAACGCAAACATCTGCAAAGGTATCAGCATGCAAAGGTATGCCATCCCCTCTTCGGGAGAGGATCAGATAGCGGGAGAAACTGGTTGGCATTACCTCAGAGCAGAGGGACTGAATAGAGAGACGGACAGGAAGGAGCACAAAAAGCCACCTGATCGCTAATGAGTAACTGCTATTCTCTTTAGAGCTGATACAGACGTTTACACACACACACACACAGATAGGCTTATCCATCTCTAACTGTAGCCCAACCCTATGACTGTGCTTCCGTCACACAGAAAAT
The DNA here is from genome assembly GCA_025447815.1 of Percopsis transmontana. Lineage (NCBI taxonomy): Eukaryota > Metazoa > Chordata > Actinopteri > Percopsiformes > Percopsidae > Percopsis > Percopsis transmontana. Next base: position 12,790 of record JAOEHI010051937.1, on the reverse strand, counting down.
AATTAATAATTCACGTTTCAGTAAATCAATGTTTCAACTGCCCAACATTGACGTCTGCCAGGTCATAGAAATTGTTTCCTGGCTATAACCACACCTCTACACTCCTGTATAACACCATCAGTCAGTACGGCAAGAGGTGTGATCAGGTTTCCACACTGCTCACTTGTTTTCAAAGTTGGGGGTCGTGACACAAAAGGTTTTGCACTGTGTTAGGGCCCTCATTACATTAAGACATAAAGGTCTCAGCAAGGCACCCACTACTTTGCAATTCCCAGCTTGATGGTGGATTTACAAAAGAAAATGCGATACTGGCCCTGCCCCACCTCTGTGCCCTGCGGAAAACACCGTCCTGTAAGACTAGATGCTAGGAGACGCATACAGACTCAAACCAGCTTATCGTTTGCTTGTTTATCACTCAGATCCACATATCTGAGGAATCACCCGCTTTAGCCAAAACAAAGATTAGTTTGTCAAAGAGTAGCTGTATAGCTTGGCATCAGCATGTTGCATTGTGAGCCGCTTTAGCGAGGCGTGCTTTTGCGTCTACAAGGTTTGTGAACCTTATCATGTGCTTAGCTATATACCCTCTACAATACCTCTACAATACCTGGACTGTTTCACCTGCTACAGAAAATAAGCCTCATGACTCATGAAGTCATATATGTCTACAGCACACCCTGTTAAGCTAACATGAGCCTGAAACGGCGGACTAGCCTTTTTCAAGCTACGCCTTCAAAAAATTGTTATTTTCCAGCCATGCAAATATTGTTTGGGGAATTTCCTTGGTAACTTGGGAGTCATTTTTCAGCTACAGTTAGGAATAATTGTGCATTTTTTCCTAATATTGACTTTTTCAATAATATTTTAATAATGTATCATCATCTAGTAATAATAATACCATAATAATAATAATAATAATAACCTCACAACATAATAATAGCACCACAGGCTATCGCCATCGCCATAACAGTAAAACATCTATTCCTAAAACCTAACAAAAAAGGCACTGTAACACACCAGCTGCGCCTAAGTTACCATAGCAGCGAACTTGGGGACACTTTGTTTGCTCCAGAGTTGGATGTGGTTCACTGGCAGTGCTGTGTGCCTAACCTGTAGAGAAATTTATCTGTGAGTGATAATCACACAGGACTAAAATAAAACTAACTACTTTAACACTGCCATTAGCAGTGAGTCATTTTAAGATGGTTTTCAAAACTACACTGGTATTTTTGTCAACTTGTGTTGCCAAAATAGCCTCATTAATAGCAGCAGTGATACCTGACAATATGTATTCAGCATGAGTGTTTCCAGGGCTTATGAATAAAGATGAACAAATGCTTCTATCAGACGAAATATAGGCTAGCTAGGTCTGTTTCTGCTTAGCAAAGCTTTATATAAGTGTGGATGTTTGGCTTTTGCTAGCGTCGCTCCCAGCAGCAGCGCTATAAGAGACACGCACATAGAGTGACAGCTCCCTCTGTTTCACAACACAGTTCCTCTGCCTTCCTTCCTCTCTCTCTCTCTCTCTCTCTCTCTCTCTCTCTCTCTCTCAAACTATCTCCATCCACCGCAGCGTTTTGCTCCGAGTCTACCGATATCAAAGCTCTCGCTTCGCTGATAGTGAAAGATCTGTATGTCCTGGCCACACTCTTGTGCAAAGTCCATCGCAAGTGCTCAGTGTGGACACAAATGCATGACAGACAAACACACACACACACACACACACACACACACACACTGTATGTTGATATTGCACACACAGCTGGACGCTCCGGACTGCTGATGCTCGGCGCCCCCCCGATGTCAGTGCCCACGCTAACCTGCAGGTAAACATGGAGCCTGCTTCTTCTAGGTTAAAAATTAAGCACAGGACTGTGCCTGCCAGCCACCCTGTCTCTGTCCCCAACCCCCCCCCCAATCAAGGATCCAATCCCAGCTGTTGTTCCCGGGAGACATGCAGATGATAACATGTGACTCCCTCGTGAAACCATCTCCACCCTCCCCTACTTCAATAGCATGTCAATCATCTGAAAGTCAGTCCAACCCCTTCCCTAAAGCCAGATTACGGCAGATGTAACTTCAAAAGAGCGCCCCCCTCGTTGTTGCTACAGGGCATCTGTACGACACGCCAGTGTCTCCTGCTCTTATTCATCATTGAAATACTTCAGTGTTTCCTGGTGTATTGAACTACGCTCTCTAAAATATGTGACAGCAGTGTACATTCACATTATCCAGAACCCCCCTGCCCCCCTTTAACCACAGAAGGGAACGTCAAAGTTTACTGACCTTAAAGGAGTACTTGCGGGTGATGTTATCCAAAGGCTGAACTAGTCCGATACGAAAACTGAGCAACGGCAGACTCCCCAACACTGTCTCCTCTTTCTCGTCTGGACAAGGGGGGGGGGGGGAGAAAAGATATATTAAAGTCATAAAACAACAACATGTGACATTTCAGTGTCAGAGACCTTCCTATCGGCTCGGGAACAGACAGTTCATCCCAGTCCACAGAAAACCTGTTCGCACCTGCAAAAGGGATTTCAAGAGGGCAAAGCAGTTGCAGCCTGTCTGCGCTGGATTTGAACCTGCGAGGCAAATTGTCTCTCCTCTAGTGCTCCGTGCAGGGGGGAAGGATACACGCGCCAAGCGGGAGACAAGCGCTCTCGTCCAGGGTCGAGCGCTTCCTAGAATAGATATCCATTATTGTCCGCGGGTCCCCGCGATAAGCGGCGGTAATGGTTCGCGCAAACACACACACGCACACAGAAAAAAGAGGCGCGCGAGATGGCCACTTGGGCTGATTAAATAATGAAAGGCGTCATGAAAATTTCAGCAGCTAGAAGAGAAACCACCGACCGTCTATCTGTCTCTCTCTCTCTCTCTCTCGCTCGCTCTCCTTCTGCTGTTTTCTATCGCTCCGGTTCTATCTCTCCCCCCTCCCAGCAACGTTCTCTACGGAGGACACAAGGGGCTCCCTCTGTTGCTGAGCGAGTGTGTGTGTGTGCGATAGGGAGGGAGACGCGCACAGAGAGAGAGAGAGAGAGAGAGAGAGGGAGAGAGGGAGGGAACAGAGAGCAGCGGGGGTTGTTTGTTGTTGTGTGTGTGTGTGTGTGTGTGTGTGCGCGCATGTATATTTGTGTGTCTGTCACCTTTTGTTGTGCCTGTTGTCTTGCGTCTATCCTCAGTGTGTGTGTGTGTGTGCGCGCGCGCGCGTGTGGTGTGTGTGTGTGTGCTTTTAAGATCAGCCCATGTGACTCAGTCTTGCTGGAATCTTGGCTCCTGGCCAACTGTACCTGCTAGCTGTCTGTACCAATGAGAGTGCAGGGTTTTAAAAACACACAATACGCAGAAGAGACCAGCGACAGGTGAGCAGCCCAACCTCTCCGTGTTTCCCTCCTACAGCCTCTCCCTTTCTCAGTCTGTCTGACCGTGTCACACATAACACCGATCAGCCATAACATTATGACCACCTGCCTCATATTGTGTAGGTCCACCTTTTGCCACCCAAAGAGCCCTGAATTATCGAGACATGGACTCCACTAGACCTCTGAGGGTGTGCTGTGGTATCTGGCACCAACACGTTAGCAGCAGATCCTTTAAGTCCTGTAAGTTGCGAGGTGGGGCCTCCGTGGATCAGACTTGTTTGTCCAGCACATCCCACAGATGCTCGATTGGATTGATATCTGGGGAATTTGCTTTGTGGCAGGGCATTATCCTGCTGAAAGAGGCCAGTGGGTGTATATGGTCAGTGGTAATAATGTTATGGCTGATCGGTGTATGTTTTAGTTATTTACATAGAAAACCCTTTATACTGTATATGGAAAAGTAACTTTTACAAGACTTTTTTACTGTTTTTATTGCTAAGCCTCTAAAGGATAGATTGTTCCATTAAATGATTATGAGCAGAGTTTGGGTTGTACTGTGTAGTATGTAGTGAAGGAAGATGCTATCACTGTTCAGATTGAATCACCAGGAGTTTATCCTGCACGTTTTTGCTTACCCCGGGTCGCATCGCCCCTAATACGTTGTTTACAGAAGTTAACGATACAAAACCAGAGCTGATATTTGCTCATTGAAAGGAATATTGCTTTGGTAACTACATTTAGTTGTCTTTTCCTAACAGATTTGATAAGATGCAAACAAAAGACATTGCTAATTTGCCCAAACATTTAATGTTTCTTAAATGTTTACTCAAACAAAATGGACAGGGGTAACTTAACAACACACCACGAGATCTCTTAGTAACAGAAGTAACAGGATAATCGTAAAGATGTACTGATGTCCTCGTTGGAATTTAATCCAGCACAGTCAAATGTCTCTAATACAGACAAATTTGGAACAAACAATGTGAATCCATTTGTGCTGAAGTAAAGGCATTCCCTGACGATTCCTGTTAGGAATGAATGAGCGTTGAGAAATGAAAGAAATGTGTTGCAAAACAGTGACAACACACAGTCCCACCCTGAGACAGAGCCATGAGAACAACACACGTGCACACAAACGACAAAGATTACCAAAAGATTACCAAAAAATGCGGGTCGGGTCAAAAAGTGACCAGGCACCGTTCTGACTAAGTTATAAATAACTTAGAGAAACATTGTGTGCAATAGGTTTTGCATTATAGGCTCTCTGAATTGCATGCAATAGGCTATAGGCAGTGATTACCAGTACCAGTCCAGCTCCACCTTCTCTTCCTCTCTCTCACACACACACACACACACACACACACACACACACACACACACACAGGAGGAAGCAGGTCCTCTTATTACTTGTTTTTGTGCTCTGCAACAATAAAGAAAACCGTTTGGAACCATTCGCCTGTTTCTTTAGTAGCCTAGACCCAGATGCTATTAGGCTAACATACAAAAGGCTATGCCTTGAAATCAATGTATTATGCTATTGTTTGGGCAAACAGCCCAAAAATTAAATAGTGCAACACTCACTTTGCTGTAGCCTAGCCTTCGGCGGCTCTGCAAAACCTTTTTGTCTTCACCAGTGTCGGTCCCTTTTGAAACGTGCTAAATAAGAAAACGTTATCTCATACTCTATGATATGGATGCCATAGCTATACAAGCTGAAGTTTACGGTTTGCGGATTTGGTCGGGTGGCAGATCAAAACATATTTTTGCAGGTCGGGCGATGCGGATTGGCTCTCCTAACGGGTCGGGTGGTATTGAAAAACACTGACCCATCCATTACTAGTAGATATGCAAATAAATAAATAAAAAAAGACACAGTGAGTCAGAAGCGAAAGCCACACAAAGTACAAGGAGGGCTTCCAAGGGGTCTCCCTGGCTGAATTTCTTGGAAGGACTGCAGTATGCACACTACAAACTATTATAAATGTTGGGAGGTTGGGTCATTCCACATGTTAAATAAATACCATACTGTACTGCTAATTTGTACATCGGTTCAAATCTGTAAATCTGCCAAAGGTCAAGACAGGAAGAAATCCTTCTAGGTCATAGACACGCCTTGTTAGCATGATATGGAGGCTATTACTGCACTGTCTAGGCCTACTGTGATGTCTTGCACAGTATTTGCTCTTCTTCGCCCAGTGTGAGATTAAACTCGGTTCTGTTAGAACCCAGTGTCGAACAAGTATAATGTGCAGAATACCAACTGTCAGGAAGAAGAAGAGAAGAGACAAAAAGGAGGAATTTTGGAGGTGAAATTATGAAAGAAGACCATTCGAGGTGTAGAAGCTGGGCTACGCTGAAGAAAAAAAAAGTCACCACTCAGTCGGGTTTTAACGGGGAACTAAAGTGAACCCCCCCCTCCCACACACACACCAAAACATAGTGTTCCTTTAAAATATAATCCAGACCACTAAGTCCTTGCTTTTCCTCTACCCATTTTTTGCCCTCTGCTCCTCGCTGGCATGGCAATCCCAGCGGTAAATCGCACTGTCACACATTCCTCCCACTCTCCCACCCCCTCTTTTTAGCCCTCCTTCCATTAACTTGGTTTTTCATCCAAAACACAGCTGGGCTAACCAAAGAAAATGTCAGGCTGGGGGGGCTGTTTAAAAAAATAAAAAAATAAAGATGTGGGTGGAATAAGAATATATATCCCTGGGATAAGAGAAGCATCGAGAGAAAATGTGAAGGGCCTGTAGTCTAATTCTGGTGAGCGCACATATTGCTGATTGGATTAAGCTAGCTACTGTAAAGAAAATGACACAGAATATATAAATGCAACAGAGGAGATATAGTAATTTAATAAACCCATATAGATAGAATAAGTGACCGTGACAGCAACCTTAGAGGTGCTAAAGATACAAGTGTCTTTACTGACATCTAAATTGGCTTGTTCAGTCATCAAATTATTATAAAACATTTCTTAATGGCTTCTGTTTGTTTTCCGTTCTTATGAGAATGCCAATATGCCAATATGCATAATGCAATATGATATTACCCTGTATGCACACTATACCGATTACAAATAAGAATTGGGTTTTTTGAGTGTCCTTTACATATTGACGTATTTAAACATAATCACTAATCACTACTCAAGTTTAAAGACAATTATGAATCAATCCTACATTTAGAATCATATTATAATTCCAACATGAATATGCATTATTACATTGTGTATATTTATATATTAAAACTCAAAATTCCTTTACGGTGGTCGAAAACAAAGGTTTTGGAGGTCAGGAGAACAGCAGGCTGTAATCTATATTGACTCGTACGACAGGTGAGGACCACTCGTGAATTTATTTGACGCATTTTCTTCTAAATCCCCAGCATGCAACACTTCTTCCATTCTTTAGTGCCAATTTCTGTATGGATCGACGTCTTTTACTAAAGTATTTTGAAGAGAATCCGCATCCAGGTTTGGTTGATTTGATAGTGAACGGACCTGAACTGTGGTGATTAGTGCGGAAACAAAGACACGTATGTACACAAAAACATACACGCCTTGGCTTTTGTTAGGCTGTACGTTGCTAGTAAACACATTAATTTCTCACACACACTTATACACAGGTTGTATTTTCTGCTCAGAATACCAGCTCCCTGCTGTGTACAGTTGACCTGTGGATCCCTGGAGATTTTATAGTCTTACTCTTTCATATACACACACACACACACACACACACACAAAAACATAGGTGGGAAGAGGCCCACCATAACAGAAACAGTCCACATTCCTTGAACTGTGGGCTATTCACACTGATGACTGGGGCCAAAGTTCACGGGTTGATGGTATGGGAGTTGTGTTCAGTCCTAACAGGTCTTGTCTTGAACCCACTGACAGTGACAAACAGGTTTGCACAACTGCCAAAATGATTACCATATATAAGCACTCACAATATGCATGTTATATGAGCAATATATGGCTTTTAAAAGTGTATACATTTTAGAAAACTAAATGTTGCGCATTAAAAAATTTCCAAGCAGAGTTATTGTTGCCTCCAGTGTTCGGAAACAAATCTGAGGCACACGACTGGATGAAGCAGGCACGACATTCGCAAACACGCATATGTCCCTCTCAGCCCCCATATTTGGTATTGTGACACCCCCAGTGGTCAGATAATACACACTACTTTACTTTTCAATTACTCAGACTATGTGCAAATTCCTGACAATGCCAGTGTGTTGCTTGCAGTTTGTTTGCTCTCAGTTAAACAAGAGAACATTGATGACTTATTCTGGTCCGTTTGTTACTTAAAAGGACCTTTCTGTTGCAAGCGCTCCCTTGAGCATCTATTTTCACTTTGCTTACTCTTTTGGCAGACGATAGCGACTTGTGGGAAGCAAACCTTCATCTTGTCTACTTGGCATGTAAACATTGAACACAGAAATGCTTTCACAGTATATGGGGTGATATCGAAGACTTGGAATCAAAGCGGCCGGGTCTGTGCTTCGCATTTGAGCAATCACAATAAATCACAAGGCCAATGGATTACAGAACAATGTGGCATTTGAACATGTCAGAGGTGCTTTGGAGGTATATGTGTGTGTGTGGTTTGCCCACACTCTGCTACCTAAGTGTTTTGTCTCTCTAAATGGCACTTTCAACTGATGCTTTTACAGAAGTGGCAGCCTTGGTTTTTAATGGCCAGTGAGAAAGAAAATTCTTGTGTATTTACAGTTACCACAAAACGTTTGTGAACCCTTTAGAATTTCCTGGATTTCTGTATTAATTATTCATAAAATGTGGTCTGATCTTCATTTAGGGCACAATAGTAGATGAACACACAACTTAACTAATATCACACAAACAAACTATGCTTTTTCATGTCTTAATATTCACAGTCCAAGCAGGAAAACTGTATGTGAGCCCTTGTATTTATTTACTGGAAGAGCCTCCTTTAGCAGCAATAACCACCAAACATTTTGCTGTAGCTGCTGCTATGTTGGCAGCAATTACTATTTGACTCACGAATAAAGAACACAGTTGAGCTCTTATTTCAGCTGTCTGAACTAGTTGCGATTTCACAAGTTTAATGGACTTAACCACAAGTTTGACACTTTGCATACGGATGACATATGCTAGAGGTTGCTCAAAACTCTAGCCAACCAAACAGTTGTCTCCGGAAAGTATTATGTCATTGTTGTCACTGTCGCTGCCAAATAGTTTGTGGGAGGTCAACCATAGGGCCTGAATTTGTACCGTTTCATGAGCAAGATATAAACCCACTGTTTTTAAAAATCTGTCTGACCCACGGCCCAAATTCTCTTATTTGCAAAAAGGAATGAATATTGTGTAACATTAGAGGATATTTTCCCAACTTTTCACTGATAGCCTGATTTGACAAGAAAATGAAAAACATCCCAGTGTTGTTTACAGTAAGGTGGAGAAACCGGACAAACAGGCTCCTGGGAAGGAGAAGCTACTGGCATTAGGCTGGCAACAGTCAAAACACTGGGACCCACTCAGTTCGATGTAAACAGGAGAGGAGAGCACAAACCTTTATAGTAGAAGAGGCATCGGTCTGCGAGCACGAACCACCTCCGGTTCCACTGTTTGACTCCACTGCTGGCCTAGATGGACAATACAATACAATAATGATGTCCGCACAAGTGCTGTTGTCAGAAAACCACTCAATGATGTGATTCCTGATTAAGTTTGTTCATCTTATGTTTATCTTATTCATTTGACTTTACATCTACTCCAACTAAATGACTATGAACTGCAACAAAAGGAAATACAAAATCCATAAAGGTACTGTACTGCCTCTGTTTCCTGCACTAAGACATTGAGTAATGAGGAGGGAGTCCCCTGTTTAACCCAGACGAATTTCCTTTATAGAAAATAAGATTGGGAGAGATAAAAATCTGGGAAAAAGCTTTCAGAATTTTTAGATAAAAAGTAAACTGGGCTATATGTTTCTTTGTTCGTTTATTTTTTGCCCCGGAAGCCTTTTCTGAGACCGAAGGTAATGTTTCGTAGAAGCATGAGTTTAGGCATGAATAGTTGTTGAAGTTGTTACTACAAATATTGAGGATTAGCTAAACGATTAGCTAAAAATATTGAGAGAGAGAGCTAAACAGCAGTCTGTGGTCGATGCGGTCAATTACATTATAAATTATTACGCACAAAAGAGCTACCTCCACTCTCTGGTGAAAAAAGTGTGTTTGTATTGAAGAGAATAGCTGACAGACACAGCCGTAATGACCTGATATTTTTAACATTGTTTGTATATATTATCGTTGATGCAGCTGAAGCCGCATAAAGGTGTTCAGAGCCTCACCTGTTTGTAAAGCCATCCCTGTTTGGTGACTTCAGCCTTAGGGTTCCTGCGCATGGAGTTGGAACGCTTCCCAAATGTTGCAGCCTTCCTTGGGGTGCGCGCCACCTGAATGGGAACCAGGTGGTAGAAGATGTAGAGGGGAAAAGGATGTAGATAAAACACAGGATGGAGTGAGGGAAGAGGGAAGAGAGAAGAGAGAAGAGAGAAGAGAGAAGAGAGAAGGGAGAAGCGAGTGAGTGAAAGTCACCTTTGTGAACAGAGTTCTTTCCTGGATCAGTGCTGTCAGATACTGTATTCTGGTTAAAGCATGCGTGCTATTGTGTGCGTGGGTGTGTGTGTGGGTGGGTGTGTGTGTGTCTCACCCGTGTGTTGGTCTGGGCCTCAGGGGACAGGTCTGACACCATGTTAGTGCTGGTGGAGTTGGCATTCACATCCGTAGTAGTACTCACAGCTTTGCCACCCACCTTCCCATTCATAGCAAAATCACTGCTCCTGGGAGCAGAGAGAGAGGAGGAGAGAGGGAGAGAGAGAGAGAGAGAGAGTGAGAGAGAGAGAGAGACATGAGTGTGAATTCTGTACAATCATGTGTTTTTCAACACATGCACCTGCACACACAAAGGCAGGCAGAAAGGTAACGTTGTCTTGGTTAGAAGAAGCTGGAGGTTTGTTTTTTTTACAAAATGAAAGAGGTTTGAGAATGCAACTAAAACATCACACAATAAAAGATTTATTTCGTTTTAATCGATTCCATCGCATATACAGTTGTAATGTCCAGGGTCGCCTCCCTCCTCCTGTTGGAGAGAGCCCATGTACGACGCTCACGCCCCACGCACCCCAACCACACACCTGCGCAGGCATTAGGTAATCTGCGCACCTGGGATTACAAGACAATCTAAATTCCACCGGCTGTGGCCGACACCGTCGGTGGTTGTTTATAGAATGCCGTTCTATGAAGCTGTGTTTTTTGGTTCCTTGAATACTCGGCATTTACAATTACAATTACAATTAAACTCTGTATTTCTTTTATAAACGCAGAGCCCAGCTCGTAAGATGCCGCCTGACGCGTCTCCTGTGCGTCATCCAGTCTGCACCTGCACTCACATCACCACGACAACAGTACAGTATAATATTTTTAGGGTCACGTCTATGCCGCACGACCCTGCGTTATTGCAAGCTGTCTTGATACTTCCACATAGACTTAGGAATTGATTGTTCCTGTAATGTAGCCAATTGTTGAGACCTACAGTAGATGGAGATTTTAGATGCAATTAACACATGTAAGCCAGCTGTGTTGCATGGACAGTACAGGTGAAAACAAAGTACACGTTTGCTAGCAGAACAAACTTTAAAGCGTCCATACCGGGTTAGGGTAAAGGGAAGGATTTATGTAAGCAGACTATGGGCTCTAGTTTCTGGACGGTGAAAGGCCGGCGGTAAGCGTCAACGCAGATGTAATGACAATTTCATTGGGAGCAGTGGAGGATGTGTCAGTCAAATGAAACCAAATATTGCGCTAGCGTCTCCGCCTGGTCAGACCACGTCTTAGCGCAGACGCAGGGGTTGAGTGGTAGTTTCCTCTCTTTAGGCGAAGGTGCACTAAGCACAGACTTATCACAACTTTTGTGTATGTTATGTTGGCCTATTTTGCGTATAATTTAACTAATGACTACTGCCCTCAATCTATTTAATCACAAAACTAAATATATATTCTCGTGTATCATGGTAGTTTATTAGAGGTGCCATATTTGCGCACTTGGCGACTGTGCACCTCCCTAACAAGGACATCAGTTTTGACAGTTTCCTCCCAGGAGAAACGTTTCTGCCGGTCTGGACTTTCGCGGTCTATTACGAAATTGGCAGTTCGCCGAGACAGAGAGCACGCCGTTGTTAAAGGGAATGAGAAGAGCTGATTTGATTGGGCGTAATTGAAGACCCCACCACTCCTGCTGATAATTTATTCATTGTAATCCAACCCTTTCACAACCTCGCCGCCGTTGCGCTCAATTGCACCACCGCCACATGTTCCGTAATTTCCCCCAAAAAGTATTGGCCACACCTTAGATCAACTTGTGCCGTGGACTTGACCGGGACACTAGGGCCCATAGTGGAATAGATCCGGCCTGTAGCCACAACACCTGACTTGTATAGCGTTGCATGTGTGACTTACTGTAAATACGTGCGTATCGGTGTGGGGTACCCCAGCTGGATGTGGCTCAATGCTTCTCCAGCTGGTCCACTGGGGTCATTTTGACTGGGGGGGGGGGGGGTGAGAGAGAGAGAGAGAGAGAGAGAGAGAGAGAGAGAGACATGTGAGATGTTTATGCTGTCACACTCACAGAGCCAGATCAATCGTGTTTATGCCCCCCCCACCTCTTCCACATCACAGCCACACTGCTTCCTGCACACCACATTCATTCATTATGCAGAAGGCGGTATTATTGACAAGACCATAATGGGTTTGTGGGTGCGTATAATGTACAGTGTACACAATAGATTGTAGCGGTGCGAGGCTCGTCTTGGTCCCTGGCCTGCCATGTCTCGTCTGTCATGGCCGTTGGTACGATAATACTGATTTAAAAACCCCTGAGGAGCCTGGCACAAGTCAGCGAGGTGTGAGTGTGTGTGTGTGTGTGTGTGTGTGTGTGTGTGTGTGTGTGTGTGTGTGTGTGTGTGTGTGTGTGTGTGTGTGGGGCGCCCTGCTGCAGGCTGTAAACATGGTGGTGTTATAGTCAAGGTGCCTTGCCTTCATTTAGACTGGCATCAGCAGGGCTTCAGGAGCACTCGTCACCAAGCGTGCAGTATGTCATGAAACCGCAAGCAATGCCCTTCTAACTTACCGAGCCTTCCATCACTTCTACATGATTTACTGTCTACGGTGGGCTGGCCACAGATTTAGGACTGAATGTAAGACTAAATGTCCTGCTAACATGGCCGTGTTTGTTTCTGTGTGCCTATTAGGGAGTGTATGCCTTTGTCGGGCAGCTGTCCCAGTTTATATGGTGCTGCCCGGGATACACACACACACACGCACGCACGCACGCACGCACGCACGCACGCACGCACGCACGCACGCACGCACGCACGCACGCA
>JAOEHI010051935.1:0-17599 GCA_025447815.1 Percopsis transmontana | reverse complement strand
GGCCCTTTGTGTTGGTCCCCCGATACAAACCGCGAACGTTATTTAATATGGCATTTCTGGTACAAATGCGTTCCCGGCCCGCCCTCAATTTATTTACCCCCCCCCCCCCCCCCCCTTCTTTCTGTTGATTTGGTAGAAGGCTTTGGAGTTTAGTTCTAGATGTTGAAATTCATTTTTAATAGAGCTACATGGGGCTCGGGCATTAATGCAATAAAGTATGTTTCGTTTTTTGGGTAGCAATTTTTACCTGTGGTGAACTGGGTGCTGGGAGGGGATACACGCACCAGTTTTTAGGGAAATGCATACACAGATTACACAGAAATGTACATGCAGTGCACAAGAGTCAGGATATCATTTACTACACTGTTGTTCTATGAGAGAGAGGGAGAGAGAGGTTGGTAGATTAACGTGACTAATCAGATTTTTGTATTGTATGTTGTTTGACATCACAAACTGTAATGTCAACTGACATGTGCTGATTGTATTAATCCTTCAGATAAATCCTCTATTCTAACTCGACTGAGACTGAAGTGGGTTCTTGCTTTAGCCCTTTCTAAGATGTGTGCGTGTGTGTTAGGACTTTGGGGAGTACCAAGAGAGCTACTACTCTGTTCAGACCACTGAAGGGGAACAGATCTCACAGCTTATCGCCGGCTACATCGACATCATCCTCAAGAAGGTGAGAGAATCTTTTCTCTGTGGAAACGCATTGTTCGTAACCCATCAGCTTGGAGCTTGGCTTACATGGTACTTTCTGAAGCCAAACTTTGGCGGGGGGTCTTTTTCCACTCCTGCAGAAGCAAAGTAAGGACCGTTTTGGACTAGAAGGTGATGAGGAGTCAACTATGCTGGAAGAATCTGTCTCCCCTAAAAAGTATGTTAATTTTAACATATTTCTAAAAGATTTATTTTATGCAATAAAATTATATATAATCACCCTGATGCTGATGGTTAGACCATTATTTACACAGTGGAGTAGCACACCAGTTGATGCGACTTTGCCAGTTACAACCAAGGGAGTACTGGCTGCAGTTGTATTTTCTTTCGTCCTTTCTTGTGTGGACACCAGAGGCAGAAAGCTTTAATACTGCAAATGTTCAGGAAACTCAACTCCTAGGGGGTCTTGTGTGAGGAATTACAAGTGTCTTTCTCTTCTAAGAATATTAGTAGCCCAAATAATGCGGTTAGACTCAAAAAGGTTACATCTAGAAGTGTGCTGTGTCCTTGACAGAGGCACTGCCAACAGCCAGTTAACTGCCAACTGCCAGTTAGTTTGGATGGGCTCCAATGGAGAGAACTAATTATCCCACAGGGTTCACTAAAGTATTACTTAACTTTAACTTAAATTTAATAGTGGTTTTAAGCTACTAAATATGTGTTCTGTGTGTTTTTCCAGGTCCACCATCCTTCAGCAACAGTTTAACCGCGTGGGTCGGGTGGAGCACGGCTCCGTGGCACTGCCAGGTGTGATCCGTTCCGGTTCCATCGGCGCAGAGTCACTTAGCATGGGCACCATGCCGTCGGCCCAGCAACAGATCACCATGGGACAGATGCACCGTGGGCACATGCCACCGCTGGTCAGTATAGTGAGCAGTATAGTCTGGCGCTCCCTTAAGCTATATGGATAAATAGTGGTCACTCCAATAAAGGGACAACCATCCTTATCTTAATCCTTACCTTAAGTGTTTTTTCTTTATCGCATAGTAACATACAGTTAAGATAAGGTACTGTATATCTCCATGAGCTTGTAATGAAGTAATTCCAGATTGTTAGCCCTCACAATAATATTTGAGTTTCAAGAGATTTTCATATTATTAAAAAAATGTCTATACGTTTTGTTTCTAAATTATACTTGCAATTTTACTATGAGATAGATCAATTTCAATTTAAGAAAAATAAATAATGATAAATAAAGTGTGTGTTTTAAATTGCATGTGCTCGGTGTGCAGAGTTCAGCTCAGCAGGCTCTCGTGGGGACCATTAACACCAGCATGCAGGCAGTGCAGCAGGCCCAGATTGACCTGGGTGAAGTGGACAACCTGCCTCCGCTGGGGCAGGACATGGTACACAACAGCACACATGCACAATACAAACGCACCCTTCTATAAACATCTCTACGTTCAATAATCACCCAAGGAAGTCAAAGGCATTTCTGTCACCTTCCAGAATTGAACCTAAAGTGAATGATAAAGTGAGTTATCTGCAAATTGATAGCTACATGATTGTGTCCCTCATTTTGGGTGTGCATATGGAATGCTAATGGCGCTATTTTGATTCTGCCTGCTAGGCATCCAAAGTCTGGATTCAGAACAAGGTGGATGAGTCAAAACATGAGATCCACTCTCAGGTGGATGCCATCACCGCAGGAACCGCCTCTGTTGTGAACCTCACAGCTGGTCAGTGGCATGACTCAGCAAAAACTGGTGTTTTCTTTAGGCATTACTTTTTCCCCAGAAAGGAATTCTTAAAGATTGAAATAGGCCAGTGGCTTATGCTATTGGTGCTGAAGCATAAGCATAAACCATTGGACTATGAAAGCCTGTAATTTATGATGCTAGAACAAGTTTGTCGTATACTGTAGATGATGTGGAATAGAAGTGCATACCTGTAGATGGTATTAGCATTTATTTAAAGCAACATGTTCAGGCATCGTATAGCAATAGAATATTTATGAAGCCAGTTTTAAATCGTTTTACAAGCACAGCTTTAAAGGTCCTAGTTTATGAGGAGTTCAAATGATCTGTAAAACTGTGTGTTGACGTTGCTCCGGTTTTTATTAACAGTGATGTCATAAACCTAATTGGGGAGCGACTTCCTTTTGCGAGTTTATGAACCACAGGCAGCGCTGGCACATAGCCATCCTAGCCATCCCAAGTTAGCATCACTTTAATAACCATCTGGTTGGCTTTGCAACCCATTATCTGTGCTTTTGGCTTTTAATAATTAAAAATGTCAGTCTTCAAGGCAGTCGTCAAAGAGTATTTGGTGGTTAACTGCACTTTTTTTTAATAGTTTTTTCCCCCTTTCTTTTCCCTTCCCAATTTTCAAACATTTCCTTTCTGTGGATGTTTCCTTTTCCCCAACAGGTGATCCAACTGACACGGATTACACTGCAGTGGGCTGTGCCATAACCACGATCTCCTCCAACCTGACGGAGATGTCAAAGGGCGTCAAACTGTTGGCGGCGCTGATGGAGGATGATGTGGGCGGAGGAAATGACCTGATGAGGGCGGCCAGGATGCTCGCGGGGGCAGTGTCTGACCTGCTGAAGGCCGTAGAACCTGCCTCTGGAGAGGTGAGCAGGGATACTTCAAATCCCAACAGCCACCAGGGTGTTTCCTTGCCCTACGCCTAGTGCTGCTCGCTGGCACTCTTGGACAAGGGCAGGCCCGAGAAAAGGCTGAATTTCGAATGCTAATTATAAAGCTATATAAACTATATATTGCTAATAAGACCTGCCTTAATCAAGTAGGTTGCCAGGCATAAATGCAGAAATGTACAGTACATGTCTTTCGTAAGGATATTTTACTGCGCAATCGTCTACCGAAATAATTGACTTGCGCAATACAGAATGCTCCTTTAATCTTGCAAGTAGTGGCCTTTAATAAATGATGAAGGCCTTTTATGATTATGACCCTTAGTCTCTATTAAGTAGTGAGTAAGAGAAAATATTTAAGCCAACCTTGCAGCGTAGCTTACCCCTCACAGGGCCAAACAGTCCAAGTACCTCTTAAAATCCTGGTACCTTCAAACTACTCTATGCCTGATTATATTAGTACCCTCCCGTGTTTTCTATTTTGTTTTTACCTGATTATATTGTCCTCTCTCCGACATGTCAAAAAGAGGTAATGGGAAGGTGACTGTCAGCTGTGTTTTATTTTGTGTCTGTCAGACAGGAGAGCTGGCTATATAAAAACACAGAGCAGGAGGCTTTTGAATCATTCATATCTGTTCTACTGAATAATGGAGCTTGAACATCCACCTGCATTGCTAGGACAATATGTACCAACCACTGTCTTTTGGGAGTTAGCTGTTGGCCCGTCTGTCCGTTTGGGGAGCCACTTTTTTTATTGCGCTGTGCAAGAATCACTCAGAAGTCTACTGGAAAATTAAACAAGCAATTGTTTGTGTTACGTTCTGGCAAGCAATTGTTAATATGATACTGATTAGTCTTGAGGCTAGTTTAAAATAAAATGACTCTGAGCTCATTCTGACAAATAAGGTTATTACAGTTGCTTTATATTCAATTGATTATTTTAATTATCTCAGGTCAACAGTGTGAAGAATGACCTCCTAACTAATGTAACCTCGCTATTTCATTATGCAGTTCTAGTTGAGGGGTTTGGTGTGCATCCTATATTTCAGTGCTGATATGTGTGCTCTTACAGGCCTACTTAATTTACCACAATATGCCCTCTGTAACACTACAGATTGTCTGCCTCCTGTATCATAGACTTGATGTGTGGGAAGACAATATGTTTACCACTTTTCAGTTGAGTTTAGGTTAAAATAACCTCACCAAGGGACCTTAAAGGTAATCTCGCCACTGAGTCACCCTATTAAGGCACACACAACTTTGTAACCCTAGTAACAGTCAATACATAAAAGCAGGTATTGAAGTCCTTGATTGTGTTATAGCACCCCCAGAACCACAAATGTCCACGTGACCAGCTGTTAATAGGCATAATTGTGCATGAAAGTGCTTGTGGCGGTAGAGAACAGTGTGATTCACGGGGCTCTGTAGGAGTAGAAAGGAGTGCCAGGCACTCAGTGGAACAGACACAAATTAAGGAGTGTACTTTTTGATGTGTGAATGGGCCTACAACAGGCAGGCAGGTTAGTTTATCAAATATGCAAACCAGGTATTTAAATGCACTTCCACAACCTCAGTTTTATGTGTGCGTCCCTGTCTTTGTGTCCCTGCAGCCCAGACAGACGGTGCTGACTGCAGCCGGCAGCATCGGCCAGGCCAGCGGGGACCTCCTGCGCCAGATCGGAGAGAACGAGACAGATGAACGGTTCCAGGTAGTGCATCACGCTCTCTCACTTATCATCAGCCCAGTGTGTCGTGTAATATTCCCATGGAAGCTCTCCCCCCCCCCCCCCAGCAAATGCCATTGTGAATGACAAGCCCGTTATGACGTGCAGTGCTAGCTATGGGCTAACCGTCCGACAGCTAGGTCTATCGAAGAAATAAAGTTGTAAAATGATAGGAAGAGGCTGCTGCAACAAGTATGTTAGCTTAAAAGCTAAAGGTTATGTTAGACGTGTTTTTAAGTAAAAAAAATGTACTGTATGCCGAGAACCGTTCACCATGTGCACAGCAATGACGCTTTAACGTCAAGTTTATTTATGTCAAGACAACCGGGCCAGAGAAATCCTACCTAGAATTCCGACTTAAATTGTTATCCACTTGAACTTTTTAAGAGTAGGAGATTGGATTGTTCCCATTTCCCACTACAATGGAATGCAGCGTTGAGTCTAACTTGTATTGGAATGTGGTGCATGCTGAAGAGACTGTACAGACAGACGATGCTTGATCGTGTGCAGCGTCGTGACACTGTGCAACCTTTTCCCCCCCCACGTTGTCCCAGGACGTGCTGATGAATCTAGCCAAAGCGGTGGCCAACGCGGCAGCCATGTTGGTGCTCAAGGCCAAGAACGTGGCCCAGGTGGCCGAGGACACCGTGCTTCAGAACCGCGTCATCGCTGCCGCTACGCAGTGTGCCCTGTCCACCTCCCAGCTGGTGGCATGTGCCAAGGTACGGCAACGTTGATAAATGGCGGTATGGGGACGTACATGGCGCAGACCGTAGCTGAATTGCTCGTCTTCAATAAGTCTATATTATCCTTAACTGAGCAGCCCGTGTGCATTTCATTAGAGTAAAATGCCCTCTTGGCTACTAATCGAAATAGTTGCACTTCCTTACTTCTCCCCGAATAGTGGTGTGACGAGAAACATCTGTTCAATGCCGTTTCATCTTCTTTTCCCCTCTCAATCTCCCTTGCGCTTACATTTTACACTGAAAGATTTATGTGCTTATTTGATTGCCAGAGCATTGTAGCAGTGTGTTGTATCATTTTTAAGATGTCGTTCCATGTAGAATTTGTGTAGGGAGAGAAACTTCGTGTGCTGACATGGATTTGCCACTAGGGGCGCTGTTTCACTAAATTATATTGAGCCCATGTGATAATGATGATTTTAACTTGAAAATTAAATAGATGTGCCCTTTTGTCCTCTGTGCTCCTCTATCCCCATCCCCACCATCCCATGTTGGGGAAAACTAGGTGGTGAGTCCCACAATCAGTTCCCCGGTTTGCCAGGAGCAGCTGGTTGAGGCTGGGAAGCTGGTGGATCGCTCGGTGGAGAGCTGTGTCCAGGCCTGCCTCTCCGCCACTGAGGATGGAGAACTCCTCAAACAGGTCAGTCCCCATACTCCTCAATGAAATGTATTAAAGCTCCCATTCCATTTTCATTTTCCAACTGTCATCCAACTGTTATTTTGGACAGACTTTCCGCTTAACCTGAACATTCCATTTCAGTTGGAGTTTCAACTGATTTGATTTATTGGCTATATGAGTAGAAGTGGCAGAGTAGGTCAGAGACTGGTTGCAATCCAGAAATGATGTCACGTCAATCTGACTGGCTTTTTTAACATGATCTTTTCAGAAAGGAATTTTTTCTAAATACAATGCGAGACAGATTTTAAAATGAGTCCATCCCTTTCAAGTCCTTACAGACAACACAGAACTGAACACATATGGTGTGTGTGTGTGTGTGTGTGTGTGTGTGTGTGTGCCTGCACAGTGAAGACCTGGCTGAAACACTTAGTGAGGATGTTCTGTAATTATCCAACAAGTTTTTGTTGAGTAATTTCTTTGTCTGGGAAATGTCGAGCAGAGAAGCTCTTTGTAATATAATCCATTAAGCAAGAAAGGGCAACATTTTTCCATCGACGATTTGTGTGTATTGTGTGTGTATTGGTTCCCCCGATTTAGCAGCTTGTCTCAAACACACAATGGTTTTGTATGTAATTCTAATGTACACCTGTGCTTGGAAGGTGAGTGCAGCTGCCTGCGTTGTGAACCAGGCTCTCAGTGACCTCCTCCAGCACGTCCGCCAATATGCGTCACGCGGAGAGCCCATCGGCCGCTACGACCAGGCCACAGACACCATCATGACCGTCACAGAGAGCATCTTCAGCTCAATGGGAGATGCAGGTGAGACGAAGAGATTTCACATCATCACGCCAACCCCTTGGGTTAATCCAACCGAAGTACACAAAGGCAATCTGTTTTAAACTCTGGAATTAAAGATGCCTTCCTTTTAATTAGAAAAATTAATTAATTTGAATTTTCCCTTGGTTGAAACCAGTTCCACAAATATGTCTTGGTTTAAAACGGAGAAAGAGAAATTTGCACAACATTAAATGACTTTTTACTTTGACTGGAACATGCCAAATAGATTTCCATGACGTTTCCAGATTCAAAGGTAAAACCACCTGTTAATTTTGTGACTATTAAAAATTATCCAAAAGGTAAGAAAATGTATTCACTGTGGGTGGATGGAGCTTTTAGAATTCATGACCTGTGGGGGTGCTGTCTGTATCAGTTCTCATCTACCTTTCAATGAGAGTGCTACCATGCCTCCTAGCTTGAATGGCTGCTTGTCAGCACTGGAGAAACCACAAAGAAACACTGACAGTGATGTTAAAAAGCCTGACAGCCGAGAGATGAAGAAGACGCGGGGATAGAATGTCCTGGCTGGGTAGTCTGCAGCTCAGCCTCTTTGATCGGCTTGATGGACAGGTTGAATTGCTATTTGCCCTTGGATTGGCTTCAATAAAAGGAGCCAACGGGTGAACACAGACTTTGAATCAGTGTCAAATATGTGGTGTTATGTCATATCTGGCATAAACTTCAACAAGGTAAGAAAATGGAGGAAGGGGGGGTGGGGTCTGACAGTTCTGCTGGGGCTTTCGGACGTGGTGTCAGATGGGTCTTGCTGTATGCCAGGTCTGCCTTGACATATGTGGAGTACTAACTTCTTGTAGTGTCAGTTTTTATTCCTTCTTCTAAGTCTGGCTCGAACAATGTTACCGTGGGGAATGGCACTCTGGAGCATTCTTAATCTGCTGCGGCGTAGGTCTACTGTAATTCTGCTCCAGAAGAGGCCAATTGGTCAACCACAGCTGGTACAGTGGTAAAAATTTGTAATTGGCTTTCTGCTTTTGGACTTCTCTCGCCTCATGTCTCGCGTTCTCTCATTATCACATACACAGGCGCTGGAACATTAGTGAAATCTTTGGAATTTCTGCATTAATTCCTCATAAAATGTGATCTCATCTTCATTAAAGTCACAATAATAGACAAGAAATGCAGTTTTTCATGTTTTTATTTTAACGCATTCTTGTCCAGGCCGGAAAAAGAATGTGAACCCTTGTTTGCGTTATCAGCAGCAAAAACCTAATTTTCCTGTAACTGTTGCTATGGTTGAGAAGAATTTAAAAAAAAAATAATTTCCTATATATTTAATTCAACTGTACATTGTCACTGTGCTTACCGAGCCGTCTCGTCCGCTGTCCCCAGGAGAGATGGTGCGTCAGGCGCGGGTGCTGGCTCAGGCCACCTCGGACCTTGTGAACGCCATGAGGTCTGACGCCGAAGCCGAGGTAGATGTTGACAACTCCAAAAAGCTGCTAGCGGCTGCCAAGCTGCTCGCTGACGCCACCGCGAGGATGGTAGAGGCAGCAAAGGTGAGCTGGTCTTCCCCTCCAGAAAGGTTGGAAAAACCCTAAATGGGTATTTGCTCTAACCATGCACTACCACCGTTCTCCAGCAGGGGGAAGGGAAATCAAGTGGTCAAATCAAGTGGTCAAATCAGCTCCTCTCATTACCTTTTAAGAGCAGCATACGCTCTGTCTTGGCGAACTGCCAATTTCATAATAGACGGTGAAAGTCCACACTGGCAGAAAATTTTCTCTGGGAAGGAAACTGTCAAAACTGATGTCCTTGTTCGGGAAGTGCACATTCGCCAAGTGTGCAAATATGGCACCTCTAATAAACCACCGTGATACATGTGGATACATGTTTTATTTTTTTGTGAATAAAAAGGTTAAGGACAGAAGTCATTGGTTACATTATTGACGAAATAGGCCAACTTAACATACACGTGGCGTGTGTGATTTTGGATGGGTATGTGCTTAGTGCACCTTCGCCTAAAGCCCAGAACCGCAGAATGCCTGCGTCTGCACTAAGACGTGGTCTGACCAGGCAGAGACACTAGCGCAATATTTGGTGTTATTTGACACCAAACAAGCACTGTGCCACTTGATTTTGACTGACACACCCTGACACGCCGCCCACCCAGGCGAGAGAAAAACCACATTGCGGCCAACGAAATTGCGTCTGCGTTGGCGTCGTCCAGAAACTAGAGCTGCCAGCTCAATAAACACATTTGGTCGATACAGGCCCTTAATTCCTCAGTCTCTTTGCGTTTCATGTGATAGCATTGATAGTATTGTTAAATCCAGACGGAGCCATCAATCTTTCCACCGCAGGTCAGGGATAGTGGAGTGAGACGGAGAGAGTGGAGGCACAGAAAATAAAGCACTCCAGGCGAGAAGATGGCATTATCAATGGATAATGGATAGATGGACAAAAAGCAGTTTTCCTTGGTTTCTGCTACATTGGTGAACGTTGGTAAAATACAACCTTTGTGCAGTTCTGTCAGTAA
The DNA here is from genome assembly GCA_025447815.1 of Percopsis transmontana. NCBI lineage: Eukaryota > Metazoa > Chordata > Actinopteri > Percopsiformes > Percopsidae > Percopsis > Percopsis transmontana. Next base: position 7,863 of record JAOEHI010051935.1, on the reverse strand, counting down.
AAACTGAGAAGGAATTGGAGAACTGCATGTCCACATATTTTGATTCTGTTTCTTCAGAATGAGCGTTTGTAAATCTCAAGCTTTTAGTGTAACCCAGGCTCAAGACATCAAGTCCTTCCCATGGAGACGTCGCAATGAGGGAGGTTTAGCTTGCTGCCTTATCCGATTTGTCTCTAGCCTTATCTCATTTGATCTCATCTTTGTTTATGTCACCATCTAGCCGCCATTTCGCAGAATGGTATTCATTGCTCCCCACATCCACCATGAAAGTTAAATGAGGCTCTAACTTCCAGCTGCTTAGAAGTGTTTGATGCAACATTAATTGCTATCGCCGTGATCACTTTCGGTGTCAGTGGAGGCATTAAATATTTTTCAATAGACCTTTACTTTATTCATTTGCTTTTCACAATTGCAGTTTGAAAAGAAAATGTCACTAAAATATCCAATAATTATATTATTGTTAATAATAATAACATAATAAATCATAATATTAATCATGTAATAATTGCAATACTTTATTATCACAATGATATGATTATTATTAGTAGTACAATATATTAATATTCTATTGGTATTGCATCAGGACACCGCTATTTTCAAAGAGTTGGCTTTAATTTTCAATTTGGAAATGTCTGTTGGTTGTGACGTGTGCTGTGGAGACTAGTGTAAACCCCCCCTTGATGATGTGTATTTTTAGGCTACTGCGTTAATAAGACAAGAAGGCTGACGTGTCCACATGGCTGTGTCCCGCTGTAGGTGAAGCCGTCCAGCTGTTAGCTAATTATCCAAATGGCAGCAGGCTTAGCCTTTTGTACAACCACTCACAACAATGGAAGACGTGAAGGCTCTTAGTATTATTGGTCTCATTTGAACCCTAATGCCTCTTATAACCACGGACCAGCTAGCTACACACACCCATAGATACAGAGAACTGCACGTTTATATGAATACAATCTTGTTGTGATGTGTAGGCATCAGAAAGGCACAGATTAACAGAATGGTAAGGAGCTGTCACTGAATTTGGACGAGCGTGTAGAGATGGTTTTGAAACCATGAGGTGGAGTAGTTCTTCTTTATGTTAGAAAACTGAGTGTGTCGGTTTTATTTATTTTTTGTTGTTTATTTTGTGGTTACAGCATGATTTGGCTGTACGCTATCTATCATACTCTATTATGGTTGCCTTTTATCAATCTGGTATCAGTTGTTTACCTGGTTGTTCATTTATGTCATAAATGAAATGGCATCTTATTGTACGATTCCTTAATGTTTGACATGGTGAACGGTCAATGATGGCATTAGTAGGACTAAATTGTTAAATGCAAAATGTCAAAGTTTGATGAATGGATGTTCACACGAGGTCTTAATGACTTGTTAATAATTGGGTTGGCTTTGGCATGTAAACAGTATGTGATGCCCAGTGTGTTTCCTGACCTGTACTCTGTGTGGGGCTGCATGTCCCAGGGAGCAGCCGCGTATCCAGAGAACGAAGACCAGCAGCAGAGGCTGAGGGAGGCTGCCGAAGGGCTGCGTGTGGCCACCAACGCCGCCGCTCAGAACGCCATCAAGAAGAAGCTCATTAACCGCCTGGAGGTCAGTTGGGCTGGCTTCACCATCGCACATCCTTTCATGCTTGTAAAAGCTTTGAGTTTACTGATTATAGTGCCAAGACTCCTGTAGACATAATTTGTCATTTAGGTATTTATTAACTTTTATTTCATTTATATATTTATTTTTCTCATTTATTATAAAGCTGAGCATCTTAATTCATTCCTCCTCATGCTGTATATTTATCAGCTGTACACATCTCCTAAACATAGCCTACCTATAGCAACAAATAAAATGTACTTTGAAGATGAGACAAGGAAGCCCGGAGGTTGATTGAGGGCCGAGTCCTATGTGACTCTATTATGCATTGGTCTACTTTTTAATCCAGGCATTTGTGTTTGTTTACATTGAGTAGCCTAGTGAGTGTGTGTGATGATGTGATCTGTGTCAACATCGCTCAGAATGCGGCCAAGCAAGCGGCGGCTGCAGCCACTCAGACCATCGCTGCCTCTCAGAACGCAGCCGCCTCCAACAAAAACACTGCTGCCCACCAGCTGCTAGTGCAGAGCTGTAAGGTACGCTTCTTTCATTCACGTTCAGATGTGTGCCAACCCTTTTTAAAGTACCCCTACACTCACAAATGTGTGTCCCTTGTCCTTAGCTTTAATATTAACTAGTTTCTGTCTAGTGTTTCACACCGGGACGCATATTTCCACTAAAAAGGGGAGTTTTCCCAGACTTCCGTTAAAATCTGTTTCAGAGGCATGTACTAGTTTGGCGTCACAACTAATTATAACCTTCCAAACCACAGGAGCGCTTTCTTGAAACGAAAAGATTTATTTTAGCGATAGCTGGTTAGTGTGGCGAAAATCTAAAATTAACCAAACATGGCGACATTGTAAGATTTTAGGATGTAATCCGGAGCAAGGCCCCTCTGAATCTGAAATGGTTTGGTTTTTCCTATAAATATCCCGTCAATGTGCCTGACTGCATTTTTGGGATCCGTCTATGTACCGAACGTTTTAGTAAAGACAGCTTCCGCAACTTAATGCCAAGGCAGATGGATTTTGAGATTAACATTTTTCTAGATAGGTACGACATTCTGTTCAATAGCGGTCGTAAACCATTCCATTTTAATCCAGATGAATCTAATAAATTAGGAATTTATTAAAAAACTATTGTTTAAGATTGGTTATGAACAGTGCAAGTTACAAAGGGTTGTTGTAGTATCAGTAACATCAAAATAATGAAACTCACATTTGGCTCCTCTTCAGAGTCCAACCACGGCTCAAACAGGTATGGTTGTATTTCTCAAATATTCCTGCTTGCTATTACAAATTGACGCGCATATTTTTATTTTATTTTTTGGCAGCCAAGCTTTGGACAAAAGGTCAGAGATTTCAAATTAGAACCTGGCATTTTTAATATTGATGTTTAGCTGTTGTGTGTTGTATATTGAACTTTTCTGGTGGGGAAAAACATATTTAACTAAAAATTATTCAATTTAGAGTATATTTTAAGGGTTTATAATCTGACTGTTGGGCTACTTTAACACCGCCTAGTCATCTTTTCTCCTCCGTTTGCCTTTTAGACTGGCAGTCACCTTATTCAAAAAATCTTCTTATCCCTCTTTGCCATCATCCTGTCTTTCTTTTCCCCGCATTTGTTATTGTTTTTCACTCACCCAATTTGCTTAGCTCATGCTAACTAGGCAGTATCAAGGTGACGCTGCCTAGTTAGCATAACATGCTGTATATACAGTATACTGCTTTATGTGTAATGTTATCATTTCATTTCACACCCCCCTCCCCTTTATTTGTGGCCCTTTCCTTTTTATTAATAATATATTTAATAATACTTAATAATAATTCCTTTTTATTTTTTGCTTCAACTATTTTTTTTACTGGGGGGTTCCTTGTCCAATCTGAGGTTAAACTCTACGAGGTGTTGTTGTTTTCCAAGTCAAATATGGACTGCATCCCTTGACTGTAATAATAATCTTGACTCTACCCCTGGTTACTAGTCTGCGATTTTGGTTTTTAACACTGTTATCTGTCTGTGTGTGCAGGCAGTGGCAGACCATATTCCCCAGCTGGTCCAGGGGGTGCGTGGCAGTCAGGCCCAGCCTGATGACCTCAGTGCCCAACTGGCTCTTATCATCGCCAGCCAGAACTTCCTCCAGGTACCGCAGTTATTCTGCTCACCTACACTGTTATAGTAATGTATAGGCAATAATAAGCCACCTTTACACATCGCATTATTGCTTTAATGGGGTATGTGGGCATGTATTGTACTTGTAGAGTTACTTTGAAACGTGTTTTGACGGTGCTCACTGTTGGAATGGATGGATTACTGTGTTGATCTAATTGTCACACTGTCCACTGCAACACGGCATCTATATGTTTATATTCAGGTCATTTTTATTAATAATTTACAGGCATATAAAGATTTTTTTCTGGCTGTGGTTTAAGAGATTATGTTTGCCTTCTGAAATAAATTAAGATCTTAAATTCAAAGCTTCTTTTCATTTTCACTTTTATTTTTTTCCATTTCTTCTTAAATGTTTAATTTGTAAGCTTTACTTTTCCATCTCCCAGCCGGGCAGCAAGATGGTGACATCAGCCAAGTCATCGGCCCCCACAGTGACGGACCAGGCCGCGGCCATGCAGTTGGGGCAGTGTGCCAAGAACCTGGCTACCTGTCTGGCTGAGCTCAGGACCTCCGTGCAGAAGGTAGAGGCCAATCGGCAACCTCCGGTGCTGAAAAAGGATTCCAAGTGGAAGTGCCAAAATCTGCAGTTCAACTAATGGCCACTTGAGGCTGGCTCCAAAAGCGAGCCAGCCTCTTGCGAGCCAGCCCCTTGTCCTCTTATTTATACAGTCTATGGTAGAGGCCCAGATACACACACACACACACACAGACAGCACCTCACCTGCAAGGTGTTCCCAAGTGAAAACTGACTTGCTAACGCAATCTCCTGTGTACTGGATAGTACAGTGGCAGGAAGTATGCTGGCACACAGGACGTGATGTGGTTCATGCCATAGCTTTCATAGCGTCATTCACAAAGCTACGCATCAAGTGACTTCTGGAACAGCTGTTAAAATGGAAATTAATAGGCCTGCTGAAACTATCATTAATAGGACAGCTTTGAAACATGCAGTGTATTTGCATCTTGTGACCAGGCTGCCAGTTGGCAGCTTTAAAATGTATATAGACGTATGCATGAAACTGAATCATCTCCATTCTAATCTTCTCCAGTAGGACAGATTAAAAAACAAACTACTATAGTTTCTGCACTGCACCAGATGTTGGCTGTATATATTTAGACAGCGTGCGGCTGGGTATACTGTAGTGAGAAATCTGTCTTTATTTCGGTCTCTCTGCCATCTGTAGGCTCATGAAGCATGCGGCCCTATGGAGATAGACTCTGCGCTGACTTCCATCCAGAACATGAGGACAGAGCTGCAGGATGCCAAGATGGCCGCTGTGGACGGACAGCTGAAGCCCCTCCCTGGAGAATCGGTACGGGTTATTTTGTTTTTTTTTCACCCATGTTTGCCGTTTTAGCCTCTGTTTGGTTTCATGAGGTCCGTGGTGTTCTCCCCTCCTGTGCTGCAGCTGGAGAAGTGCGCCCAGGACCTGGGTAGCACGTCTAAGTCAGTTGGATCTTCCATGGCTCAGCTGCTCACCTGCGCTGCACAGGGCAATGAGCACTACACAGGTTGGTACGGCCCAGAATACGCGTGACTTAGTTAATATATTAAATACAGACTCCTGATGTTTAAAATGATTCACACTGATACAAAAACAAACCTTGTATTAAATCGGATGATAAATTGGATATCATTTTTAAATCGTATCTAAAAAAAATTGAATGCCTTTTTATTACAGTTTTATTTAGTGTTCAATATAGCTACAATACATGTTAATAGTATAGGCTTATAGAGGGTTTATAATACAATTACAATAAGGTCTTCTGACAGACTTACAATTACATGTTGCTACATGCTTAACTCGAACCCACGACCTTCCGGCTGAGAGTCCAACACCTAGACCACTAGACTATCCTGCCCTGTCCTATGTAATAACTGTTTATAAATGTGTAATAATTATATTATATGATTAATGAACCCCCCGATAAGACATCCCATACCGTTCAGCTTTAACAGTATATGAACTTTCTTGAGGCGCTAATATTGATAATGGCTTTATTAGCTCCAGTAGCACACTGGCACCTTTTACACTTGATGTCCACCTGGCCAATGGCCAATGGTCCCCCCTGCGTGTAGGGATAGCTGCCAGGGAGACGGCCCAGGCACTGAAGGCCCTGGCCCAGGCAGCCCGCGGTGTTGCCTCGTCCACCACCGACCCCAGGGCGGCGGCCGCCATGTTGGACTCGGCTCGGGATGTCATGGAAGGCTCGGCCCTTCTCATCCACGAGGCCAAGCAGGCCCTGGTTTCCCCTGGCGATGCTGAGAGCCAACAGAGGCTGGCGCAGGTTAGAAAGGGGTTGCGGAGATGCTTGGGTCCAAATTAGGAATACGCATTGGATGCTTTGTATGCTATATGTGTATTATTAATGTAATTGTTAGTAGTATGTGTTAGTAAAATACCTAAAATGATAAAGACTACTAACAGACACCTGGTAATTGGCTTTATCTAAAATAATCACAAAAACTCACTGGTCTCAAAATAACTCCTTTTTATTACATGTTTTTGTGTTTCCGTTCATAAGTTTAACCATCTAAGAGATGGTTAAATGTATCTGATTGAATATATCTGTATTGAAAAATCTGTCAAATAGGACAAGGACTTGGTTTTAACCCTCCCAGTATAAATACATTTATACCATGTTCTCCCCACATTCCCTTCAAAAAATAAATATATTATGCGTTTCTTAATGGCATGGACACGGTGTGGATAAATCAATAACTGGGAATGGGAAATGTTGACATAGTTTCTTTTGCAAAATGGCCTTGCCATTGTAAGGTGCATCTGTTACTGGCATTCAGAGATGTGACAGTTTTGTCAAAGACCAGAAGAGTTGGACCAGAAGCTTGGGAAAGGTCTGAATACGCCCACACACACCAGATCTCATCCAGCTCCTCTGTGTTCCAGGTGGCCAAGGCTGTCTCCCATTCCCTGAATAACTGTGTCAACTGTCTGCCTGGCCAGAAGGATGTGGATCTAGCGCTCAAGAGCATTGGGGAGGCTAGCAAGAAGCTGCTGGTTGAAACGGTCAGTTGGAATTGTTAAGACTTTGGTGACCAAAGTCTTAACAATATTTTCAGTCTTCTTATTTATAATGCTGAACACTATTTTTACTTTTATTTGCCTCTTTATCCAGATCCATCCAACCTACAAGTCATTTCAGGAGGCCCAAAGTGACTTCAACCAGACGGCAGCAGACTTGAACCAGTCTGCAGGGGAGGTGGTTTATGCTTCTAGGGGCTCCAGCAGCAAGCTAGCCGTGGCCTCTGGGAAATTCAGCCAGGATTTTGACGAGTTCCTTGACGCTGGCATCGAGATGGCTGGACACACTCCGGTACGTGCCGTACAGTAATACTGTACAACGCGCATGTGGGGCCATGGCTTTCGTGGATGATGCCTACTATAACCTGCTATTTGATACTATTCTTCAACATCATGAAATGCATGTAATGGCACAACATATGTATGGGTGGACATTTGGCTGACCAGCAATTTAAACCATGGAATTCTTATTCTTTTATATTAACTGTAGCAGTGTACAGTAACTAGGCTAATTGAGAACATTTGGCTTTATCTAATCAAATTTTTCTGAATGTATTTATTTTGTAATAATAATTATAATATAATGATACAGTACTGAGTACTTTAGTTTTTCTTTCTTGAGAGTGTGAATGGGTCACCATAGCATTCTGGCTCTGTCTGAAACACAACAAGACTTAAAACACATTAACATTGCCAGAGTAAGGGTGACTATATTTTGTCCAGTTGATGAAACATTGCCTAGTGATTTCCCATACAGGTCTAATAATTTCTATATATATATATATATATATATATATATATACATACACACACACACATATACACATCTCTTGTATGTCATAAAATCACTAAAGTCAAGCTACATACAGTAATATACTTAAATGAGACAGACCAGAATATGGCTAATAATCTTCAATAAATCTGTATTGTTTTAGAAGAAAGACGACCAGATCCAAGTGATTGGCAACTTGAAGAACATCTCCATGGCTTCCAGCAAGCTGCTGTTGGCTGCCAAGTCTCTGTCTGTAGACCCTGGAGCTGCCAATGCCAAAAACCTGCTTGC
>JAOEHI010051933.1:0-17600 GCA_025447815.1 Percopsis transmontana | reverse complement strand
ACACACACACACACACATACACACACACACACACACACACACACACACACACACACACACACACACACACACACACATACAGAAACACCACATACACTGGATCCTGGATCCTGTTGGGTGAATCCACTGTGGATGAACTGTTTACATTTCGGCTTGCCCCAGGAGAGGGAGGGAAGGACACACACACACACACACACAGATCCGCCTGAGGCTATACTCTACAGTTTGAAATACAAAAGTTAGATAAAAACTTGTCAGAAAAGAAAAAAAATAACAAGAAAGAGAACCTTCATAGACGTGAGACCAAGATAGATAGACTAAGATAGATAGACAGAGAGACAGACAGAAAGGGCGACAGACAGGCAGACAGTTAGGGCGGCAGGTCTCTCCTGGCCAGCCAAGGCAGTGATAAGAACCATGGACTTTGCTCTGTGGGATTGAACAGAGCCCTGCCACCAGATAGAGAAACAGAGAAGCCACTGCTTCTATTAAATGTGGGAGAGAGGAGAGGAGAGGAAATGAGGAGGACGTAGAAAGGCAGGATATTGATCCAAAATGAGAGCACAGGCCTGCAGAATTCGGGAAAAGAAAATGACGGCTAGCTAGACTATTCCAGAGAAGCTCTCGGGCTACAATATATAAGTAAGGTATCATTTTGAGTCCCTCAGAGAAACTGAATGAGTAAGGAGTCTTGGGTTAATGCAGAATGAATGTTTTGTCTCCTATTAACATTAAATTCCTAATATGAAAGAGACTACTTATATATAGTTTCCACTACCAATGGTGTTTGCATTGTTTGCATTGTGTACGCAAGTGTACATGCCCAGAGACAGGCAGGACCCCAGCGTGGGCGGCAGGACTTCTCCATGTCCATTGCTGTGTCTACATGTTAATGGGGACCCACATAAGCTTAATGACACACTTCCACTTTAATAATCTCCCCAGTGGTGTGTCTTGATGATGAATAAAGAGAAATATTCTCGGATGAGGGAAAATAAAATGTGTTTTTTTAAATATATTTGTACGTAAACTTCGAACTTCCCATATCAAACAAAATGTACCTGAGTAATGAGAATGTAGGGGAATAGGAACAATTTCATTGGTCCAATCCCATAATCTATTCTTACTGGCTGTGTTGATAGGGCTCCAAAGCACAGGTCTCCTGCTTTATAGCCAACGGGATTTTCTTCTACTTGCGTCACATGACCGTACGCTTGTAATACCTTATGTAGCCGCTAGAAATGTGGCAGTGAACCCCTTTTCCCCATACACAATCATTGTAAATCAAAATAAAAATGCTTGTGAGTTAGATCTTGTTACTATCTTGTTATTTTGAGATAATAGTTTTTTTTTATATGCAACCTAGTAAAAAAACTAGTTATTATCTCAAAATAACAAAATAATGAGTTGTTAATTCCAGATAGTATCTGGTTATTTTGAGATTTTGAAATAATGACTTAATATCTTGAAATAATGAGATACTATCTTGAAATAACAATTTAATATCTTGAAATAATGACATAGTATCTCAAAATTGATTAAAAGTTATCATTTCTAAAAAATTTTTTATCACATACGGGTCAGGGCTTCCGTTGTTCTCCGTTCTATGTTGTGAGGAATATAATAAGATATAATTGAAAGACAACATCCAGTTCTAACTGACAATGCTTTCTTTGGTTTTGGAATGGACCTCGAATGAACTGGGCGACCATCTTATTAAGGTAATATTATTACTGTGTAACCAACTGGCTAGATATGTGTTTTTGTTGTCCAGTACTGTACTACTAAGTAGAGATGCACCGATCAGATACTGATATCGGATATCAGTCCAATATTGACTCAAATAGCTTGATCGGGTATTATGACAATGAGGCTGATCTATGGGCTCGATCTATTAAATTCAGTTAAGCGCATGCTACTTAATGCGTCAACAGTGTGTAACCAACAGAACTGGTGTAACCACTCCAGGCCACGCTATCAGCCAGAAGGGTTTCTAAAATGAATCTAGGTCCTAAAATGGAGACTGGCTGTTGTCAAAATTAGTCTACAACTTTGTAGTCAGTTGGTCTAAACAACCCCATAAAGCCACTCAAATTACTGCATAGTATCAATGAAACGTTTATTATTTCCTTTTCTACCTTTCTAAGCAAAGGCAAGTATACTAACTATATGAAAAATAATAAAGCAAAACAACGTACTATTGATGTATAGTAGGCCTACATTCAATTCATTTAATAGTTTTTTTTAATTAAAAGTTTTTTTTCACATTAACAACTTGTATTTATGACGGTTTCCATCCTATGTATCAAGAAAAAATATCTTTGTATCAAAAAAATATCAAGAACATTCAAAAGAAACATGTAGGTCCGGAAGGTTAAGAAAAAAATATGTCCAAACAAAGTAGCAAAACTAAATCTTCTGGCATAGTCCTCCTTGGGAAAAAAACTCAAACAAATAAAATGCATCAGAAAAACGGCAAATCTTCTATCAGTGTCAAATGTTGTATATTATTTAAGTAGGCCTACAATTGTCTCAAACAGTTACAGTTACAGTTACAGCATTTAGCACGACCTTCTGGCAGGGAGTCCAACACCTAGACCCCTAGACTATCCTGCCCCCTAAATGCTTATAAAGCAGCAGGGCCACAGGATAGTCTAGTGGTCTGTGTGTTGTACTCCCATTTGTTATAAGTTAGGAAAGCAATGTTTAAGTCAAGCCTTCCCTTACACATATTGATTCCCAGTCTCTTCCCAGTGAGGAATACAGCTTCATTTAACACTGGTATCAGATTGGTACTAGGCATAAACATATACCTAAAGCCGTGTCTGTATCAGTATCGAGACTGAAAAGTCGGTTTGGTCCAGTTGCTGGTCCAGCAAGTTTTAACAAAGTTGTTTCACCTAAAGTGACCCAGATTTCAACCTACCTTGGCCTGCCCTCATGAAGAACATTGCACCAAGGAAGTAAAGCCAACTACAATTGAACCGGTTTCAGAGATTCTTCAAATAAAACACGTTAATGTTTAATATCTTAGTTATAATATAGATAGACTTCTAAATCTAGGTTTTGTTACATTAGTATGCAAAAAAATGTAACTCTGTATCACTTTATTCTTACACTAGTAATGAATTACAATTGTAGCTGCTTGACTAATAGAACTATTTCAATCACAGAACTGATGTGCCAATAACCGATATGTAAAACAAAACAGAGGATTGTCCATTTCAGTCTTACAAAATAATGACATGGAAATCAATAAGCAAATTACAATGAGAAAATTAAACATGGCTTTAATGTCGGAAAAGAACATGATATGAATCTTTTCTAGCTGGTTTTCTGAGGTACTTAAAAACATTTGTAAAACAAAACAGAGGATTGTCCATTTCAGTCTTACAAAATAATGACATGGAAATCAATAAGCAAATTACAATAAGAAAATTAAACATGGCTTTAATGTCGGAAAAGAACATGATATGAATATTTTCTAGCTGGTTTTCTGAGGTACTTAAAAACATTTGTCCTTCTGCTACAATAGCTGTATATAGAAATAGACGGGTCCCGTCAATGTCGTCGATCACTCGAGGGGTCTTGCCATCGGGATCATCGCCTCCAGGTCTCGGTCTGGCTGCCTGAGGGAACCTGCCTTCGACATCGGCTGCCGGAGAAGTCCCGCCACCCACGCTGGCGTTCTGCCTGTCTCTCGTTCAGCCGACAGAGGTCCTGCCAGAGGTCTGAATTAACTTTACGTAATGGTTTTAGTCTAAGAAAAGCACATCTGATGTTTTCAGGAAATTGGTAATTTTTCGGATGGAGAAAAAAGCTATGTCTTGTGTGACACGTCTGTCACTGTGCTCTGGGGGTGTATGCTTCTGCATTGGAGATATGGGGTGGGGGAAGTTGCTCAAGTAGTGAGGTGGTGAGAAATGTCAAATACTGTTTTAGTCCTAGGGCTGTGCTGAACCTACAGTGTACCAGGATCAGGGTCTGTGCAAGATTGTCACAATGTCAGGGTGGTGTTAGGAGAGCTTCTAATGTCTGCTATTGAGATGAAATCTTCTGGAATGTCCAGCACCATCTGGGGCCCATGTGTTGAGACAAAGAAAGTGAAATAGTGTGTTTGTGTATGTGTGTCTGTGTGTTTCAGTAAGTGGCTAGACCTTAGAACAACAGTACAAGAAATTACATGACAGCAACCACTGTTCATTCTAAATCACACACATAGACAAATCCTATATTTATGTTTTTCTCTTCTATTGTTATATTGAAAAAAATTTTAGTCCGGCAAATGGGTACTTGGGCTTGGAAAATAATTGAAAGAAGCCAAAAATGTTTGAGAACCACTGGTCTAAGAAATATAAGAAGGACATTTCTAGACAAAATGTCTCAAAGTATAGAATACTGTTCTACAGGAGCAAGTCACAGAAATGCTCTAGTAAAGGCTTCAGTTTTAAATTTTTAAATTTTTTACGTAAAGCATTTCCAAAATTCCAAATTCACAAAATGAGACAAATTCCATTACTCTAATGCATTACCGTAAAATCTTTGTATAGTAAAAAAAAAAAAGCCCAATAAAATAAAAAAACAAGTTATATACTGTACACATTATTATTTTTGTAAGATTTTGAATATACTTCAGTATTGTACACAGTTTTGAAAGGAATTCATAAACATTTGCAAAATCTTCTGTAGATACATATAGTTTTGGTGGTGGTTGAGTTTGTATGTAAACGTATTGCTGCCACTTCAGAAAAAAAACCCGGATCAGTCCCACATTATAACGTGAAAAGTTTTTTGTTATAGCAATGTCTTTTTCACGTTTTAACAATATATCTTTACGTTATAACGTGAAAAGTTTCTCGTTCTTTCAAAATAAGATATTTTCACGTTATAACGTGATAAGATATTTTCACGTTATTTCAAGATGGGAAAATATATTCCACGTTATTTCAAGATCAGATCTTTTCACGTTATAATGTGATAGGCTTAGGTTCCGGCTGTGAACTGGCATTTGGCTTTTTGGCATTCGGATGCGTGTCCCTACAGGTGATCAATCAGAAATGATACTACCTCCAGGGGGTCGGACGATTCTTTCTTCTGTAAAGCCCCATGCATTGTATAATCTTTCTTAGTGTAATACCTATTACAGTATCATCCACCATGCTCAGTAACTGCAGAATCTCGATATGTCTTAGCCCAAGCATGAAGTAAAACTTAATCAAATCTCGTAAATGAGCCATAGCCTATCTCATCCACTCTCAGCACACCTTTCCTCATTTAAAGATTTGCACTTTATAGTGTGAAAATATCACAATATAATGTGAAATTGTAATTTCACGTAATTTCACGTAATTTCACGTAATTTCACGGTATTTCAAGATATTTCAAGATATTTCAAGATATTTCATTATAATGTGTTATTACATTATAGCGTGAATACTGATCTGTTTTTCCCCCTGAAGTGGCAGCAATACGCTTCCTTAAGTTTGAATGAGAAAAAAATTTAAAATAAATTTTGCAGTAGAGCCACTGAATGCATTTTGTGCCAAAGTAATGAAATGTTTTTTTTTTTTATTCACAATTTGGTCCGAATAGACTGCTATTGTGCTGTCTTTGTGAAGTGTTTCGAAAACGTGAACATAGCATGTATTAGTTACATGCAAAGTATGCATGTAACCAATTGTAAACAACTGAATTAGATTTCTTTTCATGTATTTTGGAATTGCTTTGCAAAAAAAAAAAAGAGCCAAAAGAGAGCCTTTACTACAACATTTCTATGACGTGCATCTAATAATTCAAATAATGAAAATGTTGGAACTACTGAAATTATACTGTTTTATAATATCATTATGTTATGTCAAACTGTTCTTGTTAGGCTGACCACCTGAGGGGTCCTGTCGCTGTCAACGGGTCCTGGTCTAGTCGTCCGATGGGTCCCATTGCCGTCGTCGACCGCCGGAGGGGTCCTGCCGCGTTCGCAAGGTCCTGGCCTGGCCGCCCAAGGGGTCTCTGTCTGCATCGCTGACCACCCAAGGGGTCCCTGTCTGCATCGCTGACCACTAGAGGGGTCCCGTCTATGTTGCCAGTCCCCACCCCGGTCGTTTTAGAGCTATTGTCAGCATCACCGGGAAGCTCGCCTTCGGAATGGTAAATAGCGCTTATTTGTACCAAACAGGCCACCCAAAGCGCTGTACATCATTGCCTCACATCCACCCATCCACCCATTCACACACCGATGGTGGTGTCTGCCATGCAAGGCGCCATCCGACACATCTGGAGCTAGGGTTAGGTGTCTTGCTCAGGGACACCTCGACACTTAGACACTTAGACAGATATCAGCTGGGTATCGAAGCAGCGACTTTTTGATCGCCAGACGACCTGCTCTACCCCCTGTGCCACTGTCGCCAAGGGGGTAGGAAGGGGGTACTTTAACGATGCACAATCTCCACCTCCCTCCACTGCTGCTGAGCACAGCAGAGCCCACACCTGTGGGCAATTGACTGTCAATAGAGACTATTTAAGTTGGACCGGGGGTGTATCTCGCTGTCGGTCATTGTTTAACTGTGTTTTTAGAGTGCTACGGTGTGTTGTCCAGCCAGCATCAGTATGTGTGTCATTACGTCTGTACACTGCATTAAAATACGCAGACAGAGTGTATGTGTGTTGTGCACCTGCCTATGTTCATAATGCGCCCTTAAACTAACAGTGAAATACTGCGCCATTGACTTTAGACTAGGTTTATGCTGGTCAATCGCAATCGCTTTCTGCTGCTGATCAACAATTTGCCCAGCCACATCTCATTTTAAGACCCATGGGTGCTGAAATGGGCACAAGTGCATTTGCGGGCACGTAAGGGTTAAACAACATGGGTGCTGGACGGAAAAATGATAACTGCTTCGGTCGGAAAATTTGCTTTGCGCTTAATTGTTGATTGTTTAAGGAGCGCCGTGGAGGACAGTTCTCAATCTATTTTGTTGTGTATGTTTGAGGCTTAGAATTCATGAAATTTTGCATCGCATAATACATGACGATACTAATTAACTCATTGCTGTTGTCGTTTGGCACTGCCAGGGTTAGGTCTTCCATTATCTGTTTAGATCCAGATGTGGGTGAAAGTGTTTGGGGTGGATTAATCACAGCAAATTTGCATTAAAATCCATGTCATTACCAGGCTACACTGATATGCCTGTTAAAAGGTTCTGTTTCTCCAACATGCTACCATTAAGATCTGTTTTACCACAGCCCCCTGGATAGCACCAGTTAATATACAGACACAGCTGGGATAGATTATCAGTTCTCTGCCACCTAATGCACTTCCACTGTGACCAAGGGTCTATAACTAACACACATATGAGAGAGAGAGAAAAACAGAGAGATAGAGATTCCTTAAGAGTAGCCTATCAGTCAGTATGAACAGATTGACTAATTTATTTATTTAGATATTTACCAAATGTATTTGCACGAGCAAAAAGATATCTTAAAAATCAGCTATAAAAAATATAAACACAGTATGTATGATGTGTACCAAATATTAAGAACCAAAAAAGAAGTTAATGCCAAGGTTTTCAAAAGGTTTCATTTTAATGTATTTCCAGCTAACCAGGGTCAACAGAAGTCATAGATGAAAAGAACCAAAATATTGTATCCAAAAGACACACTGCAATGAGGGTTAACAGAAATCTTTTATAAAAATTATAACACAAGACAGGATGTGTTACAGCAAAGAAATTGGGTTACTCTAAATTAAGATTAGTAATAACATAAGAGAGATTAGTAGCTAATGAGATGAGATATTATGTTACATCAAAACCCATAAAGGCTGAACCACTATGCATGATCTTTATTAGGCTGACCAGAGATGTGCAAATGTTAATTTCGGCGGGTGTTAATAATGCAAGGAATACATTTCTAAAGTATATATAATACCCAAACTATAATGTCAAGTTAAATTCTCCCACCCGCTGCTGGGACTGCTACAAACACTGCCTGATTTAAAAATAAATCTGCTACAGACGAATCCTTTCTGCTTAAAATTTAACCAGGATGAATTCAGTACTGTCGAGAGAGAGGACCCCATCAAACATACAACGTCTGGTGTGTCTCACACACTGTTGTGTCTCACACACGCTGTTTATATACGTATCCATTCTGTCTATCTGTCTGTCCGTGTGACCGTTTTTCCACCTTGTGCCCAGGTGCCCAAAATGGCCGTGGTCTAATATGGTCACGGAGGGCTGGAAGGATGAAAAAAGCAAAGGAAAGAAATTTGTGTGTGTGTGTGTGAAGGGGGGTGTGTGGACTCCACCGCAGGAGGATGAATGAGAGCTACTATGTCTACAGACTGAACTGTGTGTGTGTGTGTTTGTGTGTGTGTGAAGGAGAGAGAGAGAGAGAGAGAGAGAGAGAGAGAGTGAAGGAGAGTGTGAGAGAGAGAGAGAGAGAGAAAGAGAGAGAGAGAGACAGATACAGATACAGGACAAGACAACCTGTGTCCATATTATATATGTGCATCTGTCAGTTTTCCTGTATGTATTTTCTCACACTAAGCTCTGTAGTCCTCAGTAAAGCACACTGGGACAGTTTATATTCTCGCAGACACCACTGTCAAACTCAATACAGACTCATACAGACAAAACACCTTTTAAAGGATAAGGACGGTGTCATTTTTCTTATTGTCAACATACGAAACAACAAAACCAACAATGATTCTCTCCCACTGACCAGCCATTGTCAACTCCAGTCAACTGCAGTCAACTGCAGTCAACTGCAGTCAACCGCACCAAACACACACTATAAGTTGTATACATACAGTATCCATTGAGTAGATCATAAAACATCTACACTAATTTGTGTGGGGGTTGCGATGTTGGTATCGGAAGTGTCCTGGTTTCCGTTTGTAGTCTGTTTGAGCGGACTTTGGTTGCATGCAAGCAGATGCAGGTAAACAGTTAGTGTAGAGAGCAACAGTGGTGGAACAAATTGGCAGCAATGCAATCTCGGAAAAAAACGTCTATCTTTTACGATTTAGCTTTTTATTTTTGTATTTATTTAATGAATCTGCATTCATATGCAGATATCATTTTATAGGGATATCTCGCGTCTTAAGTTGCTAAATGGACTGTAAACAATGACCAGTGCATGGAGGAGGAAGTCTTTGCTCGGATACCTGTTATCTGTTATCCGGATATTTGCTGGTTACACTGGAACACCAAAAATATTGGCCCTGGCTCTCTGAGGTATATCGTAAGTCTGACTCCTGCCTAACTCCCACTATATATAATGGATGGTTAAATTGATGGCTTAATATCATGTCAACTGATGAGTTATATAAATATTCACCCCCTGTACAGTTGTCATGAACAAGGAAACTAGCTAAAGAGACCATAACCGTTTTTTGTACCAGGCTGTAAACATGTTTATTTCTTCTGTAAATTTTTAACTATGGTCAGGTTCACTATATATTTTTGTGCGAATTTTTGGGGGATTTGGTAAACTATAAATTTTGGGAAAGGTTATTGAATAAGGAGTCAGAAAATCAATGTTTGCAATTGCCCAGATGTCTATGTGGCGGCCATATTGAATTTTAAAAAAATGGTAAAACTTTAATTTGGAATATCTCGGCTTCTGAATAAGCTGAAATGTTGATTTTAACTGCTAAACCCACATTTTTAGGGTCAGTGAATCCAATGGTTCTAGTTACAAAGCTACAAGGCTTTACCACATTAACCAATAGATGCATAAGTGGATCAAAAATGACCCGGTGTGGTTGTTTTCTTGCAATATCATTGTAATGAAAACTTGTTCGCATATAATATTCCATGTTCCTCAAAAAAAAATGTTTTTTTTATAATCCCATTGAAATACATCCACAATATGGGTAAAAAAAAACATATTGTGGATCACAAGCAGTTGGTCAGATAACTCAGAGTTACTTTTATTGAAGAGTTTAAAATTAGCTATAGTGAAACGTGGATGTTCTGGAACTATCGACATGCACATTATGATTAAGCAACCTTTTTAATTAGACAGTTTCTATGCATCATCATAATCATCATCACTTTCATACATCACGGCTTGGGAATTGTCATCGTTCTTGCACTGGCTGCTGCACTGACACATGTCAGTACAGGCTAATTCCTTAGCTCTGCAGGAGCACCTTCCAGAAGAGCAGTCTGGCATCTAGGAGCTTCACCGCTTTCTCATAGAGGGCCATGTCAAAGGTAATGACCGTGGGGTGATCTTCCCCAACTGCCAACTTCCTCAGCTGATTTGCTTGCATGATCACAGTCAGCAGAGTTGACCACTCGTGTGCCACCTCTGGGAGTAGTGGCAAAGCTCCAACCTGTGTCAAGGGAAGGCTTTCAGACAGCAGTGAGTTGTATCCTGCCCAGCCTGGAATTTTGAGGAAGTTTCTTCTGCTTTCATTCTTGATAAAGCAGATGCAAAAACCCATCCTAGCTGTGTCAGCTGATAGGATTCTGAGATCCCCTGGTTGATGGCAAACTGTTCTGACCTCTTGGTAAGCTGCGGTTTTGGCTTGTCACAGTGAAGCATCTCTACATGGTAGGGAGTGACTGATACCTCACCTATGATCAGAGGTTCTGTAACAGGTTCTTTAAAAGGATCAACCTTCTGGTACACTGCAGTGATCGTTCTGTGAGTGGTGCCTTTGCTGCTCGGCATGTACTTTACCTGTGCACAGGATTTGAACCCATACGTGATATTCTGGCTTATCGTCAGTGTTGCTCGGTCAACAACTCTGGTTCTATTTTCAGTTTGCAGCTTTTCAGCAGACCCAACCATTATCCAATGTATTAAGGTGTGTAGTTTAGCTGGAAGATTACCAATGTCACTAGATACCTTTATGACATTTCTCTCCTTGGTCTTGATAAAGATTGCAATGCTTTTCCTTAATACCTGTGCTGCTTTGTAGATTGTCTTCATGCTGTTCTCCTTGCCAGATGTCATTGTGGTAGTAACCATGTCCTCTTCACATGCATCTGGAAAGTAGAGGACTGCTGGCTTCTTTCTATTTGGACGAACAGACACCAGGTGTGGCAAATCAGTGGGGATTATTTCTTTCAGACAATTTCTGTTGAATGCAGGTACATGAGTTTCAAAGACTTCTGAACCAATCAAATTGAGATAAGTGGTTTCAATGTTACCCATACTACGGTACGCTTGATTTCGTGTTTCCACATCAATAAGGTTGATCAGCTCAAGAAGACTCGACCTTTGTAGAAAGGGTTCTTGCTAGTTTTGCTAGTGGTAGTTTCTCGAAGAGCGTGGAACACATTTTCTCTCCAGCAAGATTTGTGGTATTTCACATCAATTGCATGTGCTTTACCAGATGAGATGCAGGTGTTCAGCCTTGTCTTCAGTGCAGTATTATGGGACCTTTCCACAGCATCTTTGAGATTTTTACCAGCATTCTCAGTCCTGATCTGGTACAGTGGCTGGCCATTGTCCTTTTGGCAGAAGAAGCACTCTTCCTTGAGAAGAGAAGAACCATATGTTGAGGGCCTGGCTCAACGGTTTCTGTGCTTCTTCTTTTCTGTCTTCTTCAGTGTAGTGTCCTGTAGCTAAAGCATGTGCATTGTGATCTCTTGCACGTTGTATTTCAGCCTTATTAGTTGCACTTGAGTGACAGGAGCGATGCAAGACTGCCTTCTCTGTGCACATTGTTTCTGGTGTGCAGTTCTGCAGTCGCCTTTGTACTTGGACATAGTCCCCATCATTCAAACTGGCCCTCTCTTGAACTACCTGAAGAACGATCCCATAGGGCTCTAATCTAGGGTGTTTGACCAGGACTCCTTTCTTTTTATCATCAGACTGGCAGAAAATGCATTGCTTCCAGTTAATGGACTCCTCAGCTTGACATACCTCTTCTTTACCTTGTGACTTGTCACTCATGCTTGGCACCTGCAAAGACATAAAAAGCTAGCTAGTGTTGTTATCTAACTACAAAAGGTAATTTGATGATACATGATAACCTATGCTCTCAACATAATAATTATGAATGTAGGACACAGTAGCCTAATGTTAGCTAGCTAGTTAGCTAGTGTTAGCTAACTATTATGTCGGCTAATTTGTAGGGGCAAAATACTCTTTCAAACAATCGTCATTTATGACACTGACACGTACTATACAGTAATGTTAGCGACCCGTTAGCCGCAGTCATAAATGTATATTGTTGAAATATAACATTCTGAGGTAAAAATTAAGATAATAGTCTACTTACTATACATGTAGCCTACCAGATGCTCTGTAAAACAATGTTCTTGAGAGATGACAGAGCTGATATAATATATAATATCCCAGTATATCAGAAGGCTGAGGAGCAAAAGTCATATATGACACACACTATACAGTAATATTAGCTAGCTTAGTTAGCTGTAGTCATATATGTATAAATATGTTGTTGAGATGTATAACATTTTCTGAGGTAAAATGAAGATAATACTTACTATACATGTGTTATATGTTCTGTAAAACAATGTTCTTAAGGGATGACACTTCTGATATAGCAAGTCTGAGGAAGAGCCATTGGCTCGAAACATCACTGCAAATAAAATCTTTCAACAGGAGCTACTTTGTGTGTGAATCACTCTCAGCACCCATTCTAGTAGGTTTGCAATGTGCATGTCTTTGTAATCATTCCCACAATAAATATTTAATGTTTTAATGTTTTAATTTTTTTTACAAAGATATTGCAAGAAAACAACCACACGGGGTCATTTTTTACCTACTCACTGAAGGGTTAATATGGTAAAGTGTAACTAGCACCATTGGATTCCTTGACCCTTACAGTGTGGGTTTAGCAGTAAAAATCAACATTCCAGTTTATTCAGAAGTCGAGATATTACAATTTTATGGCGGCCATTTTTAAAATTTCAATATGGCTGCCATATAGACATCTGATCAAATGCAAACATTGATTTTCTGACTCCTTATACAATAACCTTTCCAAAAATGTATAGTTTGCCAAATCCCTAAAGAATTTCCACAAAGGTTAAAATCTGAATATAAGGAACCTGACTACTATGGGGATTGACTCGATTTTGGAGCCAGTCTCAAATGGCCATTAGAGGAACTACAGATTCTGGCCCTCCTCAGACACGTCCTGAGGCCCTTCTGTCAATGGAGGTTAAGTGCACGTGCACATGTATGCATTGGTGAGTGTGTATGTGTATGTAAAGTGTATGTGTACATATTTTGAATGCATGTGTCTGTGTCTGTGTCTGTGTGTGCATACTGGAAGGCACTGTGTAGTAAACGTGGCTGTGCACATACACACACGCACGCACGCACACACACGCACGCACACACGCACACAGCCAGTGTGTGCATGTGTGCCCTGAGCCCTCTCCATCTCTGGCTGAGATTCTCTCTCTCTCTCGCTCAGTCTAACTGGAACTTTGCTTTTTGAAATTATAGGAATGTCCCAGCTCGAAATATTTTCTCCCGACTCCCCTCCCCTCTTTTACTTTCCTTCTCTCCTTTCCTCCCCCTCCTCCTTCTCCTCTGTCCTTCTAAACCCCTCTCTCCTCCTCTCGCTCCCTCCTGTCAAAATAAATACATTAAGAGCTGCTCCCAACCCCTGGCCTTTTCATTTACATGCAACATTTAGGGGATCGTCTATGTGTCTTGTTCCATCTGTTTGTTTGTGTGTGGGTGTGTGTTTGGGTCTGATTTTTACGTATTTATAGTATTTATTACGCTTAGACCGATACATTATAAACAATCCTAGCGTTGAAATGTTATAATCAAATATAATCAGATAATCAAACTAATTTTGAATTTGTTAGAAGAAGAAGATTTGGTACAATCATGTATGAAATAATTTCACAACATTGTAAAGCATATTGTGACCCACAGGTTGAGAACCACTCATCTAAGCTAACCTGGTCTCTCTCTCTGTCTCTGTGGCAGATAGAGGCAGGGTCTGGGGAACTTTCCTGGCTGGGGGAAGCCTTCTGACAATCCCACCTTTCATAGCAGCTGAAAACAGAACTGCCTGGCCACCATGTAGCTCCACGCTATAGCAGTGGTAACAGCTCTACGGCTAACAGCGCCTCTATACTTCTCCAATACCTTCTCTCTCTGTATTTCGTTTTTACTTGTTTTTACACTCATTCATCCAGATATATTTTCTTTAGGTCTGGAGGACAATCCTTCTCTTCTTGCTTACCCTCTGACCTGTGCTTGTTGTCTTTATCTCTCCCTCTTTCTCTCTTTCTTCTCTTATCTCCTTTTTGTTCCCATCTCTACCTCTTTCTTCCCTCTGTTGCTCTCTCTCATAAATCATTCCCTCTCCTCTTTCCTTTCCACCCTCTCTCCTCGTCTATTTCCCTCTCTCCCCTCCTTCTCAGAAGCTAGCGTGGGGTTTACAAAGCTACCTTTTTACAGGTTTAAATTTAGAAGCAGGATCTATGGGGCTGTGGCTTCTACCATGGGTTGTTTTAAAGTGAGGAGAGAGAGAGAGAGAGAGAGAGAGAGAGAGAGAGAGAGAGTTTTTCTAAATTGGCAGGCTTTGTGCAAACCAAATTGGACCGGCGTGGTTTGGAAATGAGGGGGCCGTGTGTGATGTTGCGCTGAGCGTTTCCCGTAAGCGGCCTGAGTAACTTTATTCAAAGAGCTGCGGTGGAGAAGGCCAAATAAAGATCACATCAACAAGGAAGCTCACATGATCGGTGGCCCGGTGCCGGAGATGATGGGGGATTCTGTTGAGTGCTGGAGGGCAACCAGGGACACAGAAATCACAATTTAAAAAAATATCAGCAAAGGAGAGAGCTGAATAAATATTCTGGTGAATTCATTCATGTTTTGTGAGATGGAACAAGTGTGGATTTATTTATAAAAAATCTGTGGTTTTTGGTCATTTTATACAAGCTACAAGGAGTTCATATCTAACCAAGCACCTACTGTACAAATATAATTTCAGAAGTGTGTTCACCAAAATATATTAATAAAACACATATTACAATCATTGCCACTGGCAATAATTGTTGCTAAAATAGTTCCCCTGTGAAGTGTATTTTACATTTAGCAGACACTTTTATCCAAAGCGACTTACAATTACATGGTGCAGATAGGGGTTAGGCATCTTGCTAAAGGATGCTTACAGGTAGGCCACCTCTGGGGATTGAACCCACGACATTCCGGCTGGGAGTACAACTCCTAGACCACCAGACTACCCTGCCCCCTCTTACAATTTTAACCACCAGTTTTTGCAAGCTAACAATATTCTCCCAGAATAAGCGCAGCATCATGTAACAAGGTTACTTCACTTATGCATTTTTAGAACATTACTCGAAAGTTATCATTTGCTCCTCAAAACACTCAATATTTGCAATAATCGAAAGTTATCATTCACTCTTCAAACAGTCAATGATTGCTAACAGCCTAAATTCCGACAAAGTGCTTGGTATTCTAAGAGCTGATTTAACAGAGTAGAAAGGAGTGACATTTTTTATTTTTTTTTAAATGAAGGAAAGGAGGATAGAACAAGGATTGTCATAGTGGGATTAAAGTCTTTGTGGGATTGGTGCTATGCGGTAGAAAGATCGGTGGCTGAGGTACCGAGATGTATTTTGAAGAGGTGGGTTTTAAGTCTCTTGCAGAAGATCGGTAGTGACTCTGCTGTTCTGACCACTGCAGGAAGCTCATTCTACCAATGCGGTGCCAGGACAAAGAAGAGTCTGGACTGGGCGGCGCGACTCTTACGCGCAGCTCGTAGCGACAGAGGTGCCAGCCTTCCAGCCGAGGTGGTAGATTGAAGTACTCTGTCTGGGGCTTGGAATCTTACCATTGCTTGCTGGTAGAGTGGGGCAGTTCCTTTAGCTGCCTTGTAGGCCAACACTAATGTCTTGAATCGGGTGCAGGCTGAGATGGGAGCCAGTGAAAGTCTCGGAAGAGGGGGGTTATGTGGGGTAACTTTGGTTGGTTGAATACTAGACGTGCTGCTGCATTTTGGATTCGTTAGAGGGGTCTAGTAGCAGAGACCGGCAATCCGGCGAGTAGAGTTGCAGTAGTCTAGATGTGAGATTACTACAGCTTGGACTAGAAGCTGGGCCGCTTTATTTGTGAGGAACGGCCTTATCCTTCTGATATTGTAGAGGGCAAATCTGCAGGCTCGGGTTGTTGTGGCAATGTTGGGTGCACAGTTAATTGTCCAGGACAACTCAGAGGCTCTTTGCAGTTGGACAGGCGGACACGGTGGTATTCTCAAGGGTAATGGACAGGTCTACTTGAGGGCAGTTCTTTCCCGGGAGGTAGAGAAGCTCTGTCTTTTCAATGTTGAGCTTGACGTAATGCGTCACCCTAAGCCTTCACCCTAACCCTGACATCCAAGCACTGATGTCAGCAAGACAATTAGAGATTCTAGTTGAGATCTGAGTGTCAGATGGAGGGAATGAGAGGTAGAGTTGGGTGTCGTCGGCATAGCAGTGGTAGGAGAATCCGTGAGAAGAGATTACAGAGCTAAGAGATCTAGTTTACAGTGAGAAGAGTAAGGGTCCCAGTAAGGGTCCCAGTACAGATCCTTGCGGAACCCAGTGGTGAGCGGGCAGGATTTTGACAGGCGTCCATTCCAGAGGACTCGATAGGAGAGATCTGTCAGATAATCAAAAGGATGAAACCCACCACCTGTGCCCTCGACCCCTTTACTACAGCTCTAGTGAAAGCAAACACCTCTGCCCTAAGTGCCTCTTAGAAAATGCCCCCTTCCTACCTGAAATAACTACTCACCCCTCTAACTACAACATGATCCCTTCGCTCAACAAACTCAAACCGCCTCCTTCTCCCCAAGACTAAGCTCAGCACCATGGGTGATCGGGCTTTCTGTTCTGCCGGTCCTTGATCTGAAGGCACCTCAAACTGCTGAGACTTTTAAAAAAGGACTAACAACATTTCTTTTTAGCAGAACTTATGAGTTTTAATTAATCCTGCAAATCGTTGCATTATCTATTTGTATTTTATATTGATGTTCTAACCATGCTTTTATGATCTTAACTGTAGCACTTTACATTTGGAGATTTGCTCCAAATGTAAAGTGCATCACATTTAAAATCAATGGATGGGTAATGACACGGTCAATCACAAACGGACCCACATAACGAGGTGCCAGCTTACGTGATTCTGCAGGGGAAGGTCACAAGAGGACAACCACACACTCTGACCCGGGGCGTAAGCTGGAGCAGAAGAACGATGGCGATCAGCCAGGCGTTTGTTCCTGGTGGCGGTGCGTAATAACGCAGCTCTGGCCTCTCTCCAGACCCGTCGACAGCGACGTAGGAGCCACTTCCTCTTCCTGCTCATGAAACAGGGGAGGTTGATAACCCAGCATGACCATACATGGGGACATACCTGTAGCAGAGGTGGAGAGTGAGTTGTGCGCATATTCAATCCAGGGAAGGTGGATGCTCCAGGCAGAGGGATTCCTGATTTGCCCGCTCGGTTTGGCCATTGGTGTCACGACCCGAGCCCGTCAGCAGAGGTAGACACACTCCTTCCCTCTCAATCTACCTCACCCTTTGATTATCTCGGATCACCACCAGATGCGCGGATAGCACAGCTGAGGATAATTGACCTGCTCTACTTAA
>JAOEHI010051932.1:0-17602 GCA_025447815.1 Percopsis transmontana | reverse complement strand
AGGGAAGTTTGGGGTCCTCTGCTGGAGCTGCTACCCCCGCGACCCGATTCCGGATAAGCGGACGACGATGAGATAAAGAACAAAAAGGCTCAGAATCTCGGCAGGATAGTCTAGTTGTTGCACTCCCAGCCAGATGGTCGTGGGTTCAAGCCCCAGAGTTGGCCTACCTGTAAGTCACTTTGGATAAAAGCGTCTGCTAAATTACCCAATTGTAATTGTAATGAAGTTTTCATGTTCAAGTGAGACATAAAAAAGCTGAGGTAGATAATCATATTGTTGGCTTTCTTTCTCCTCCACTTATCTGATAGGGTGTAGTTGTATATAGGCTTAACATTTCTACATTAGAGATTAACCTTGTTAACATTGTCTTAGTTTCTGAGAACTGATGACATCACTTTGGCCTTGGAGGAAAATATCAGTAGTTTTAGGTTGAAAGACTTAATGATGCACGGACACAAACAAACACAGACACTAAAACCTGTATCCGTTCTCATTCCTTGTAGTACACTTTTTCCAAGTTTGAAGTGTGACCAGAGGGTGAGGCAGAGCATAATTTATACAGTAGAGGGTAAAGACATCCCCCGAGTCCCGGACTTATGCCGTGGTAATGCACAACACAAGTACTGTACAACCGGGATCCTCTTACACTCTTACTAGTCTAAACTGAACAAAGTTGACGATAACAAACAAGCTAAGATTGATAGTGCATGACTTATTGAACTAGGTCTTCTATTTAAATTTAGATTTCACAATGAGAAGAATGTGAAGAGGCATGGATCAAGCTTAGCACTAATTTTGCATAGTGTATGCTCTCTGCAGGCTATCAGAGAGGCCTATATTTGCTATACACAAATAGGCCTATAAAAATTTTATATTAGGAGATTTAATGCTTGCATGGTTTAAAGCAGAAGGCGGTACTAGAGTTTATCCATACAAGCTAAAGGAAAGCACAGTACTACGATGACTTTGCTGTCTGAACAATAGGATTCTCCTTAGTGGTGGGTGTGTTTGCGCATCATTTAGGGTGGGTGGTTTCTTACATGCACCTCATGAGCAAAGAACCACAATACTTCAAGAAAGCTTCAAATAGACTAATAATAGATCATTGAAGTCTATAGTCTATCAATTGAGCAAATACAATATGAAATATCAGTCTCGTTCGTTTAATTTGTGATTAATTTAGTTATTGTTAGCATAGTCTCAAAACATAGCTAAAACCTATACGCCCATTGCCCATTTATTTTAAAACGAAAATCGGATTTAAAAAATACGCAATATGCATATTATATTCTGCCCAATTCTTGACATGATCAAAATGGGGGACTGACAGCTTACGAAGGGGCCTTCCACCTATCCACTTGATACATACTGTATAATATATATATATAGGAGGCGTAAATAGTTAGGCTACATGACATAGTCCCCTTTCATGCGCTGGTCTTTGTGTGCGTAAATTTGCTGAGTTCACATACAGCGCAGTTCACCTTCATGCATGCGCCTTTCATTATATCTTTTCAGTCTAGCATTTTTGTGCAAATCCTGGACCTCCCTGGCTGCTAGGCTACTTCTAAAGGGATGCCGATTCCCAAAGATGGATTTGGTAATAAATCATAAGGACCGAGTCTGTCACTGAATATAACGTACCTGCATTGCCGTAGGATTTTGCTAACAGCCAGCCGACACTTGCGCATATTTTTGCCTTTGTACAGTCATACAAATCCAATGGCTTTATGTCCGGGACAACAAAAGTCTTCCTCATCGCATTGGAGTCCACCATAGCGAGTGTGGTGTAATGGCTAAGAAAGGCAGAATAAGCTAGTATGCTTCAAGGCAGTGAAATAAATGTCAAGCAATCATTGTTTTAGCAAGCTAGTCCATATTACAGGCGCTGGGAATACGGATGTGCCTAAGCGTTTTTCGGGAGAAAAAAATATCCGCCCCGGGAGCTGCTTCCAATCCAGTAAATATCCTCTTCTATCCGGATTCACGGATGAATTTACTTTATAAACTGTGTTGTACAGCCTGCTAAAGCTGCCGAATCATCGGTTTATTTGAGAGAAACGTATTATTCCACTCGTTTTGCCCTTAGTCCGCATTGCTGTGGATTCAGATTAGTGTAGCCTCCACAGAGCGCCCCGCCGACGTCTGATTTCCAGGTGCTCCACGCTGACACCACTCACTCAACCAACTGTCCAATAGAAACTAAGTATGAAGGACGAGGGCGGGATCTAAATTGTTTGGATGCAACCAACAGGTAGGGAATAGGTATTTCTCTTTGAGACAGGTGCACTTATACCGCTTTCAAGACAGGTGGACTGTTCCCTGTAACGAGCAGTTTGATGCGGATGCCTCACACAATTCTGCCCTTTAGCCAGATTAAATAAACTAAGACTTTATTTTACATTTAATTATTGAAGCTTGCCTATGTGCAAATACACAAAGTAGGAGGAAACAAAATTGCTTCACACAATAAAATGAACAGGGGCATGCCCGTTATCCAGTTGTTTTTCTACAAGCTCCAAACACCGCCTAACTAATCGCATGTTCCTGTCAGTAACATGAGGTCTTCAAGCGGCCCTCTTCAGAAACTTTGTAAGTGATTATCTCACTCTGAACTATTTTTATCTAAATATGAAAGAAAACAACTTATTTTCCCTCACCGGTAAGTTTGCTTATGAAGGAATGACAAAGAATTAACACAAGGCCTATCCTATTGTAATAAAAAATAAAGTTAAGATAAAAAGATGTACTTCCTGAAAAAATTGTGTCATGATCTTTAATCTGTATACCAAGAGGTTTTGTAATGACAACTGGGGATGAATCGGGACTTTGGGAATTAATACCTCATTTTATTTTTCATTGTAGAAAACAGTAAGTACCTGCCAGTAAGTATTATGTAACTTGTCTATGTTTAAATGTATGTTTTTACAGTCAGACAAGCCAAACATTATGTAACTAACTTTTGACAAATGTTCTACCCCTCTACAAATGATTTGTTAAACTATTCCTGCCATGTACCACTGTATTATTGTTACAGTATTAATTTATGTTTGTACTTAACATAGTCCAATCAATAAAATCTTCCAGCTATATCTATTTGGATATATATCCAAAAACTTCCATCTCCTGTTTCAACATACTAAACTCCTCCCCTTTGTTTTTGGACAAGATTACTTCCTCCCTCACTGAGAACAATTACTGCAATTCCTAGGTGTACAACAGCAGCCTTTTGAAGACAATTTCTTACAAATTGATATAAGACAAAGTGAATGCAGACCAACGTAAATCATTGAATAACTACATATTTTAGTAGAAAACTGCTTCAAGAGGTTCAAGAATTTTCATAATCTACAAAACTGAGAAAGAGTGACATCTTGTGGCCAATACCAGTATAACATTCAATATAGAACAATACCATAAAGGAAAAGATATTACCGTCCTCAATGTTACTCACTCAGTGGTTACACGTATATCACCCTCCTAAATTAATAGTCAACTGACAGACTAAAAGTAGAGTCCATTCTATGACTACAAGAGACATCAAAAGGTTTGTTAGGTTGTGTGTAGTCAAATGTTAGCAACAGATGTTTGTCTTTATTCAGTCTTCTTTAAGGCCTCCAAAGACCGCTGTCGGGACAATTTTCTGTTCAAGTTGAACCTCTGTGAAGCAAAGAGAATGGTAGTTAGCAAGTATGGTTTCCACTATATTTGCGATGTTATAGCTTAGGCATGTGTGGGCTCACCATCTGGGCCCTGGTCTTGGTCATCTTCATCCTCATCATCAATGTCAATCTCATCCGGATTGGCTTGTTTCGAAAGCTCAGCCAGTTCGCTGCGAGAAGTGTCACTCCTGCAAACAGACATTGATATATGAACAGGGTTTTAATGCAAATTTTTTAAAGCTATTTTGGCCACTGTGAGAAGATAACACCGTGACCATATAATAAGCATGTTACATAGAACACTTGAGTCTTGTGGGGGTCTCATAGTCCCTACTCTTCTGTATAGGGACTTTTCAGCCGTTGGGTTGTGAGCAATTTACCAGTCTTTGGCTAAGGCTTGTTGTAGAGGCAGTGCTAACATGAACATGCCTATTATGTAATAATAATAATATTATTGTAAGTCGCTTTGGATAAAAGCGTCTGCTAAATGACCTAATTGTAAAAAAAAAAAAAAAAGTATTTTGAACACCACCTTCACAAGGCGTTGAATGTCAAATGCTGAGAAACTAACTGTTGTCCCCAGACATTTATACAACTGTATAATAAGTCTGGGCTCATGAGACTGTCAGGTGTGATAAGAGGCAAGTGATAAAATGACGCAGCACCCACCTGACAAAGAGAATCTTCTCTTTGGGCTTGGGTTTATCTTGTTCGGCCTCAGCAGCAAGTTGCTGAGCTTTCTGCTCCAACATTTTCATGTCATCAATTCCCATTTGGCCTGGAGCAAGGTCTGACACTGGTTAGACACAATAAATATCAGTTGTGGCAGTACTCAGGTCACAGAAATTCTCATTATAAAAGCCATTGGGTTAGTTATCTGGATAAAGGTGTTAAATTCTTGAGAGCTTCGATTAAGCGCTGTAGAGATGAGAGATATATGAAACCAGTAACCGTTTCATCCCTACGTTGTACACGTAAAGACTTGCTTAATTCATGTGATCTCACCGGTGCCTGTGGAGCTGGTAGTAGCCTTCATCATCTGTGAGGACATGAAGTTGACCTGGGTGTTGTATGTGGCCTGGACACTGCGTTTGATCCTCAACATCTCTCTGATGGTGTCCTCGTTTCCATGGCGGATCTCAAATTCCTTCCAGGTCTGCCAGAAGGTAGCAGTCATCTGAAAGAAATGGTCAGATACTCGTGAATACATCAGGAGAAGATGGGCTAGTCAAACATGGAGCACTTTTAAAACAGAGGGTGAAAAGAGGTGCATCTCTCACCCTGGGATCACAGATCTGGGAACAGTAGGAGTAGATGGCTCTGGCTCGGTCAATCTCACCCAACTTGCTTTCCATGTCAGCAAAACGTAGGCACATGTCCCTGGAATGCTCATCTGGGAGGACCTGGGGAAGATATGAACACTTTTCACTGCATAATTAGATATGATCAAACAAATTGTACCTCCAGTTTGACTCTAAGCTTTGTCTTAATGACTTCCCCCAGCTTGAAGCTCAAAGGCAGAGCATAGGTGAATTAGAACTAATGCCACTTTTGAGTGCATATCGGATGGTAGTTTTCTCAGAGCAGGAATTCATTGAGCCATCTTGAGTGCATTCATGGATCATGTCTTTTATATTCCAAGTATAACCAATGGGTAAATAAATTAGATATTTGCTGCTGTCGGGAGCGTGTGCACCCAGGTTGTGGGACAGCCCATAGTTGATTCATATTACACACCGCCCACATTCCTGCACTGTAGTGCAAAGTTGAGCGAAGTTCAACTTATTATCGGATTCCATTTCTTAAACATGTGGTTGGCTATGATGATGTGTCACAACTCTGATATTTTGTGTTCAATTTTTGACATACCCAATTTCATCATCAGCCTCAAGATGGGAACACATATCCCAAAAAAAATAAAAATCTATACCACTCTTATTATTTTTCCAATACAGCAAAAAACAGAAGAGTAAATATTGAAGAGGGTATTCAATGAAACTAGGTTACTAGCACACTTCTATAACTGGAGTCAAACTATACTGTAGTTGCAATACAATAAGGGTCTGCACCTCAATAGCCTTTTGGTATATGGCTCTGGTGTAGGTGACTCCGTAGATCTCTGCAGCTCTCTTGATGTAGATGTTGAACATGTGATGTCTCTCCACAGTCGCCACTGCCTCTGTTGCTCTTTCATAGACAGCCATGGCATGTCGAGCTAAGCCATACTCCTCTTCCAGCTTGGCATACAACAGGTAAATAGCTAAAATGTAAAAACAAAAACAAAAAATTCAACAAATAAAAAATTGATTTTTTTATGATTAACATTATTATTATTATTATTATTATATAATATTATAAAACACATCAAATGCAAGTCAATACACAAACCTGCAATATAACCGATACCACCTAAGAAGCAAGGATACTTACTCTTAGCAAATTTGGCCGGGCAACCATCTAAAGCTTGCTCAAATAAATCTCTGGCTCTTTCCAGCTTCTTTCCGCCGTAACGATCAATGAACTTGGTTAGATAGGTGTTCCAGATGTCATAAACATTAGGCCACCTGAAGAGAGCAATGCCTCGCTCATACGCCTGAGAAGTGTAAAAATTGACATTAAAAAGGAAATTCTTAGATTAAAAATTAGACATTAAACAGTGGATTGTGTAGTGGTGGGGTGAAGGAATTACTTTGAAGCTTTCCTCAAAGTAGTTCTTTTCTTCCAGAAACATGGCGTAATTGATGATGATTTGTGGTGTGGCGATACGGAGATCAATAATACGGTCATACACTGCCTTTGTAGACTGAGAACGGAAGAGAAGATAATTAGTAATAGGAGTAATACAATTACCAAAAACCAACCAAATTAAAGCCTTACTGGAACTGTGGTAAGTCCTACTGAACACACCTGGAATGTTCCAAGACTCTCCTCCAGGTCAGCGAGCATAGACCAGACTTTCAAGGACTTGTAGACCCGGTTCTGGACTGGCTCAGACGCGTCAAAGTACTCCGCTTTCTTGGAGGGAATGGCTGTCGCTTTCTATATTAATGTAATGTAAACCGGAAATGACAGCTTTAATATCCTAAAGAGCAAAAGTAACTAGAGCTTGAAGAAGGCCGGTAACCTACCCTCAGTATGCGAAGTGCCTGTTCATAGTTGTCGTGGCGCAGCTCCATCTCCCCATATTCACACCACACGCCTGCCAGGTCGTCCACCTGCTTGTAGTTCACCTTGGTGGCCTTCTCAAATATGGTCCTGGCCTGAGTGGCAACAGCAGAAAAAGTGAGGTGTAACAAGTGGGAAAGACAGATAGAAAAAAAACACAGTATTTTGATCCTAAAAAGGTCATTTGTCGTGTCCCGGTAACTTACATCATCCAGCTGCTCATTTTCCTCGTAGAACTTAGCAAAGGAAACCCAGAGAGAGTGAGGCTTTCCTGTGGCCTTCATTGGGTCAACGGTCTGCACTGCCTCCGTGTATGTGTTGATGATCTGTTGAGGACAGTGTGCATTCATTCAGAATGGTGTGTATGTAAAAGCTATATGGTAGGGTCAGGGACGGAGCATTGGTGAGAGGAGGACAGAGTTGGAAGCAATCCAACCAGTCAAGAACTGGCACTTGCATCAAAATACTCCTTCTCTTGACAAGTAGCATTCACTATGCTGGGATAGAACAGATGGAACAAACCAGAGGCATATGCCTTTACTTTAAACAATGCTCAGCATTGATCTCATTTATATACGGAGTATTTACTAGCACAACCGGACTCACTTGTGGTACAAGTGGCTCTCTTTGTGCCTCATCAAGTGTTCATCCAAATCACTGAAATTATTGTCATAAGCTCATTTTGGCTCATAGGCTCACTCCTGTGGGTGCAGCAGAGGTGGACAAGTCCGACTTCAGAAAGTAAAAGTCCTGCCAGGTTTTCCTTCTGCTTGTTCACTAAACAATTTCAATTACAGGGACTAATAATCACTTGGTTAAGTGAACAAGCAGAAGGAAAACTTGGCAGGACTTTTACTTTCTGAAGTTGGACTTGTCCACCTCTGGGGTGCAGTTTGAAAGTGCCTTCAAATTTTTTATATTGGTAACAATTTGAAAAATTGTGCAGTATTAGCAAATGTATGCACAATGCTCACTTTATGTTTATTACACTATGGTAGCAATATTTCCCCAAAGGCAAGTAGGGTAAGGACTGAAATCGCATGAGAAACAAAAGCTTCTAAGTGACTGATACTAACAGCAGTTTTATTGTGAAAGAGTGCGTGTATGTGCGGCAGACTTCTTGGGAATCTCGCAAACTCACTTGACGTGGATTGCCCTCATACAGCTTTACTCTCTTATGCCACTCGTGGACATTATGTGGGTTCTGACGCAGTAGCACACTGTTGAGAAGGAGTGGCCTCCGGGCTATCAGCTGTTCAAAGCGGGCCAGCCTAAGCTCCAGATCGACGTCGTCTGGGGAGAGAGGAAGCATTTGACATTAATGCTCACACAGATGTGCACCTTCTATTAAAATGATTGATGCATTATAGCACATTTATTTGGGCTTATATGGTCTCTAATGAAGGCTTAATAATGACTATATATTTAGCTCAAATATAATCCCCCCCATGTACCATCTTCATCCTGCCCTATTTCAGAGGTAGTCTCCATCTTGGCAGCGATCATGCTCTCCTCAAACTGGGCATAGCTGTCAAACACTTGGGTGAAGTCCCTCACAGTGACCACAGTCAGGATGGCCTCCTCATATACGTCACGTGCCTGGGAGGGTACAAAGCATTTACAAATAGGTCAGGACTATAAAATAATCCATGGGCAGTGTGGTGCTGAACCTCAACATGCAAAGTGATTAAGTGACAAACTCACTTTCTCAAAGTGTCCGCTCCTTATATAATAATCAGCTAATGAACACCAAAGTTTGCCAAGTTGGTCTGTGAACCGCGTGAGGCCTCCTCGTATGATAGCGCCCACATTCAGGGAGGTGACTTTATCTGGATTCTGGGAGATCAAGTCACACAGCTCGTGCCACAGCTGCCAAAGACAGTATTCACAAGGTAGATTAGCACATTTTCTGCCCCTTTTTGGTGAAACCCCTAGAAGATGTGTAACAGAGATGAGGGGAAAAAAAGCCTTACTTGGTAGTTAGATTTGCCCTCTTTGGACACAAAGCTCTCATCGTTGACAACTGCTGCCAGGCGCACAGCTGCCTCATCCAATCGGCCAATAGACCGCAGGTAGTCAATGTACTCCTCTGTGTTCTCTGGAGACAACTGTGGAGCAAGGGAATAATGTCTTTTGAACACATTTCCATCAAAAATATGTAGGTTGAACAGTTGTATTATACTGTATAGAGCAAGTCAATTCAGCATATGTATATCACAATATTAATGCGATACACCATCTAATCTAAAACCTCTCCAGGTGTACATAATGTTTGTTTGAGGTTTTATTGTCAACGCTTACCTTAAGGTACCTGCGGTAGACCAGGATAGCTGTCTCAGGCAGAGGCAGGTTACGGGCGAAGCGGAGGTACAGGGGCCAGATGCGTGGATGCTGAGTGACTGGGAGAGCTCTCAGGGCGCGGTCAAATGTTCGCCGACTTCTTGTTATCTTGCACTGAGACACCAGGAACTGGCAGTAATCTAGCCATATTCTGGGCATCTGGGATTAGAAATGACAGTGTTAAAACCAATTGCACAGTGATGTTCCTTGTTTTAATGTCGAAGTGCTAAAAAAAAAGGGGGGGGGGGGTGCATCACCTTGTGCATGAACACCAGTGCCCTTTCATGGCAATTATTGATCTCTTCATAGACTGGCTCAGAGATGCATTTCCCTTTGACTTGTTTCCGCCTTTCTCTTAGATAGTTGTACCATAACTTGTAACTGGAAAGAAATTGGAAATTGAAGAGAAAGTGAAAACCTTACAGTTGAGCAACTTGTTTAATACTCAGGCTTTGATGCATTAAGCCACACACTTTAATGTGTACACCCTTTAATTGTGTTATGACACCCCCAGCTCACTGTATATGTTTGAAACACAACTGTGCACTAAAGCGCAGGTGGCTGAAGGGGGAGGTGTACAGAGGAGTGCAAGACACTCAGACGTCAGGTGCGGGAGGGACATGAACTCAGTTTCAAACCAAATCATCGTTTTTATAATGCTGGATTCAGAACATAAATCGATTATAGCCTTGTGAACATTACTATAATTTGTTCATTACCATCTAAATTAGTTATTGTCCCCGATGGTCCCAGGAATAGGAATATGTACTACCCTGTCTAGACTTTAGTTTCTCGGGTGCTTTATTGTTAAGTTTATGTTGATACTGTACCTGCCAGGTAGTTCCTTTAGAGCGCGCTCATATATCATGTTGAGAGTGGATTTAAGACCATTCTGTTTGAATTCGATATAACGCATCCAACACTTGACCGAGTATGGGTTCCGGATGATCTCCTCTTCGTAAGGTAGATCATCTTCCTCCTGGTTAATCAAAAACAAGCCAACGTTGTAATTGCAACTGAAAACTACAACCCCATTATTTTGATTTTAAGGTATGGACAGTAGCTAAGTAAGCTAACGTCAAGCCCAAGCTAACGAAGTTATCTTGGGCACAAAAACAACCAACATTGGTGGGAAATAAATATAAACAACTTACAAATATGACGTTCGTTTTTCCATTTAGTGAAGGCATTTCTTCTAAAGAAATAAACACCGTAAGTAAATAACAATTGCCTTGATCTATAATGCTAGCTTTCAACTTATTTCAACGTGTATGTTGCTCCAGGCTACTTCCGGTTTAGAGAGCGGGGTCGTCACAACACTAGAGTAAATTGCCTTTCAGAATAAAAGTTGTTGTCATTGTAAATATGGCGATAATGTCATGTTTGTAAACTGAGGTCATGTGGGCCTCAACGTTTGCACAGTGCATGGCTTTATTTTGTGAATTTTCAATCTTCACATCAGTTTGTAAGAATGCTATTTCAGGATGCACAAACCTTTCACTTGCATGAAGGCTATTTATTACATACGATGGAGTATTAGGGCCACATTGTAGAAAATAAATTTGAGATTTCGAGAATAAAGTAGTAGGCTAATTCTACTGGAATAAAGTCGTAGGCTAATTCTACCGGAATAAAGTCGTAATTTTAGGCTACATGTTACTTTAGAGGGGGAAATCAGATGAGCAGCCTGTCGTCTTGTGTTAAAATGACGTAGGCCTACATAGAGCATATTATGGCAAAAGCAGACTTGCAAAAGTGGAGAAGGAGAAATATGCCACTGAAAACAAGGTAATATAATAATAACAAGGTAATGTAAAATATAAAATGACCATTGTTAATCAAAACAACATAGAAATATAATTTCTGTATTACACATTTAACTGGTAGGCCTGCAAATATATTGAGAGTAGACTGCCTTGACATCAGATAATGTATCTTTTTATTGAAAGGGAAAAGAAGAATGTGACCAGACTTCAGAATTTGGTAGACAAACTTCAGCTTAAACTCAAGGCATAAAAGAGACAGGCTGAGGAGGGAAGTAACTGCTGAATGAAAACAGTTTGTTAATCAGTTTAAAGGTACACTCCTCGATTGCACCATAGGGCCCCTGGAATCCTACATTTCCAGCTCATGGATAACATTTTGAAACACAGCTGTGCATGTAGGTGCACGTGAACGTGGTTTTAGCCTATGAGCACTCTAGGGAGAGGAGTAGAGAAGAAGTTAGAGCCACTGAGCACCATAAAAGGGGCATGCCATTTCAGACAGGAGTGTCCTTTCAACAATATGGACCAATCTCCACTGTAGCAAACTTTACATCTTCATTAAAAGTGAGAAAACAGGAAGAAATGGTTGAGTTGAAAATGTTCTGAATCTAATCAGGTTATTCTTGAATGACATGGTAAATAAACAACAAACAAATATAAGACAACAAATATACAATACATATAATAATGTGACCTGATAATTCAACGCAGTTATGCATTACTCTTGAATCCAATCAAACATCATTCTGCTGTTACATATCATTTATTTAATCATATGGTAGATCCAATTTCAGAAGCATTGTAGAATGAATGATATCAACAAAACACAGCAGTATTCAAGCCTAAAACAAAACTTCACATCAGCTCTTGAGCGCTGTTCCCTCCCCTGCATAAATGAGGCAGAACTCAATACCTTTTCCCACCGCCATTCTTTTTGTCTAACTTTCCAACTGCCTTCCCCTTTGCTGGAAGCCCTTTTTCGCCACGTTGTGCTGGACACACATGTGCTGGACTTTGCTTATTTCCTACTCCCCGTTTAGGAGTGGAAGCCCTTGACAGGACATGCCTGGGGCTTGCACGCCTTGGCGAACAGGGCCTGTAGTCAGGGCCTTCTTTCGGGACCTGATTTAGGTTTAGGGAGAGGGGTTTGCCATGTGACGTGCTCAGAGGCACCACAAGGCTCTCTCCTGGGACTCCAAACGTGAGAAAGACTTCTGGGAATGTTTCCACTTCGTCTAAATTCTTCCATCCCTTTTGAGAGATAAACAGAAAGCAGAGTAAAGTTCCAGATGCAAACAAAAGCACTATTTTTAATTACACTCCCTAAATAATTTGGCTGTGGATTACCTGTTGTGGTGTAAAGCTCATAGATACTCTTACTGTCACCTGCATAGAAACGATATTCAATTTTTGTCTTGAAAGTGTTAATCAGCATACTAGTTAGTCCCATTTTTATCAAGGACATGGTAGACTAGTTCAACCATGTTAATATTACGATTTGAAAAAGCAGAATGGGGAAATAAAAACTCAATGATAAAATATGGGATAATAAGTGCAAAAACAATCAAACCTTTGGTAGAACATTTTACCTGAGATGGGGAATGTTGCAACTTTTGGTATTCTGTACAACTAAAGGATGCAGATTTGGGTATGTCTTTAGGTAAATCAGATCCTCCATGACTCCTTGGGGTTGGGAAAGTAGGTCTAGAATAGGTCTTCCTTGATGTGTCTGGTGTCCTCTCTGTCAGAATGACTTGTGGCCCTATCCCTGGCATGGCGTGAAGCGTAACACACTGATCATCCAGCCGCCGGCCCTGACAGTGGGCAAGAAAGTTGAAGAATGTATCGTCTTCAGAACCTGTTATGGAGGGAGGCAGAGGGGTCAAGACGAGGGCAGATAAATAAAACAGTAGCTCTGCAGTTCAGCTTTTTGATCATCATCCCCAAGTTTTATCAGGGGATGACCGACAAGCTTGACAAGAAGAGCAGTAGCTGATAATAAATGCCTACGTCTTGTTCTGACCTGCTGGCAGAGTATTATTATCACTTGCGATATATTTGGGAGTGGCTGATGTACTGGTGGGCTCTAGAGAGCAGCGTTGCTCATCCATACGTCCACGTTGAGCATGGCGCATAATGGTAAGGAGCTGCTCTTGCTCAGCGGAAGAAGCTTCCTAGAAAAAAAAAGGAAATGGGTCAGCCTGGTAAGATCACACTAATTTTGCAAGCGCCATGATTTGTTCTGCTTCTGCAGAAACTCTCCATTCAAAGTTGTTTGTCATAAAGGCGGTGCCAACAGGTGTCAATCAAATCATGAACAGGTGAGCAGACCACCTTCCTCTAATTAGAACAACAAAAAATGTCTGACAGTGGTTATCAAACACAGGTGCTAGCAACAGCTGCTAGGTAACAATTTTGAATTCAGAGTTCCCAAGGAGTTCCCAAGGCAAAGCTAATTGTAGAGGCGTGGCTTTCAAAAGCAGGATGGCTTTACCAGGCTGTGAAAGGATGGGAGCCTGCAGACAGGGAGGGAGGAAGGCAGGCAGACAAACAGACAGACAGACAGACAGACAGACTGTCTCTAGATGGTACCTGATTTCTGACAATTTTATCTTTGATCTTGGGTCTTTCTATGTCAGAAGTGGGGCTGAGGGAGGCTGAATGCGGAGAACCAGACTCAGAGCAGTCCTTTCTTTGTGAATGCTGGGGCACTGGGCTCAATATTTGGGGTAAGGAGCACCTTTGTTCCTCCATCCTGGAGCCCTTTGAACAACCAATATATTTCATCACCAATGATCATTTAGGACACAATGGCACTATTTTAGGTCTAATGTTTCTATTGATAAATGTTGTATTATTTATTTACTAGTAATGCTTTTACAAAGGTAAAGGGGAATACTGACTTGGACTTTGGAGACCATGTAACACAAGTAGCTAGAATCCCCTCCATTATTAGATGTGTCCCCCCCATTCTCTATCCCTGGTAAAGAAGGAAGAGACACTCTCTGGTCACCAAAACGTCGGCCTTGAGTGTTGGCCAGCAGGTTGAAGAACTTGTCAGAGTCTGTGTCTGCAAGAAAGGGGCAAGTGAAAGAGTAATACAATTGAGAAATTGTTTACAGAGGTTGGAGGCAACACTCCACATTCCTGCCCAAGCTCGCTGTTTGTGTTTGGAACACAACTGTGCATGTGGCCGTAGGGGAAGAAGTAGAGAGCAGTGTGAGTTACTCAGCACTGGTGCAGAAGAAAACTCTGTCCTTTTAATATAGCCAGCTGTCTCCATTTACCCGAGCTTGGTATAGTTCCAGAAGGCTTGCTTTTCATAAGGTTGGCTATAGAGGGATCCCTATTAGAATCTATGGAGCAGCACTGGTCCTCTTTGGACTTGTGCTGGCCATGGCTGATTGTAGTCATACATTGTTCTTGCTCAGCATGAGATGCATCCTGTCAGAGACAAAGAAAATTGTTCTGTTCTGATCTGTTTTTACTTTAGCTTCTTTGTTTTATCAGCAACAAAAGCAAGCAAAGCATCAGCTAAATGAAACCATAGAATAACAAACTTGTTGAGAGGAACTTTGAGTCAGGCTGGTTGGTACCAAGACCCGCCTCCTATTTGTATCTGGTGTGCTCTCAGTCAATATGATTTGAGGTGCAGATGATCTCTGTATATTTTGTCGCTGGGAAAACAAAAAGTCACAAATGTTTATATAACAATAAACAACACAGAAAATTTTATTTACATGTAATTAAAGATAATAACAGATAACAGAAACAATATTTAAATACTGTAATTAAAAACATTATTTTATAATCTTCAATCATTTCACAGCTCCAATGAAAGCACCTTGTGATCCTCGAGGGGTCCCGACCCACAGTCTCAAAATGTTAGGTTACTTAAAGTAACCCCGGTTCTCTGAAAACAGACATCTGCCCTACAGATTAGTACCTGGTTGTTAAAGCCTGGTAGTGAGGCAAGTGAAACGCGCTGTTCATCGATTCGCTGGCCCTGGATGCTGGCCAAGACATTAAATAAGCCCTCAGTGCTGGGATCTGTGGAAGGCAATATTCCTAGATTCAATGAAAGTGACATTTGTATTAGTAAAAGCTAACTAAACCTCACACTTTTGAGTGCTTTGGACTGATGAAATATTGATGATTGATTAAGGTTAAATTCTTGACAAAATAGTATGAAATTGTTCAACTGTGAGTAAGAACTGTATTGCATAGCAACAGCCCTCTAGAGGTTAAACATAGGCTATTGAAGTTAAAAATTGCAATTGGCTGATTTGAAATTATGTCAAAAAGACAAATTTACACCATCATGGTTGTGGGGTCTGGCCACATGCCTCTAGCCTGTCTCCTCTAACCCTGCTGTCTGAGGAGGGGAGGGGGGCTGACAGAGGTGGAAACATGCTCCTCTATGTTCTCCTGTGGTTTGTTATTGGGGGAATTGTTTTGAATTGTTTTGCACTTCTGTTAGAACCAGCTAAACCGCTGGTTCTAACAGACAGTAAACTTGAAAAATAAACACATTAGGGCCTTGATATCTATACCAAATATATAGCCTTTAGGTAAAAATGCTCTTTATGTTTTACTATATAATTTCATTGCATTGTTGTTTGAATGTGGCGTGTCCATACCTGAAGTTGTAGTGCTTATTTTTGTTGGTGTAGCACGAACAGAACTCTTCCAAGGATTCATGGTACAATGTTGCTCCTTTATGCGTCCCCGTTGGTTGGAAATCATCACGAGCAGTTGAACATGGGACCAAACAGTTGATGGAGGGAAGGAAATCAACTGAAGGTAGAAGAAATCTCCTGGGGGCTGTGTACCCCTATGCAAAAGAACTAATGCAAAATATGTTTAATGCAAAAGATGATTAGATGAACTAATTCAAAAGATGTTTAGTTATTACTTAGTTAACAGACAAAGAAATACATAGGGTACAGACATAACAACACCATAATACAGAAGACTTTCATGTCATACCAGGTGAAGCTTCCACGCTAGTCCTAATAATTAAAAAACAAACGCACAAAAAAGTTGTCCAGCAAGACAAGGCAAACTATTTCGATAATAAAAACATTGAGAGCGCACAGACATCATCCAGTTTGATTTTGGTTTGAATATATTCGGGTTGTGGCTTGAAAATGCTTTTAAATAGACTTAAGCCCTAAACTTTAACACATTGTCATTAAAACCACTGGCACCCGCCCCATTACCATCTCTAATCCCAGATGAAAACATAATCCTCAACATTGAGAGGGATGTTCTCTTCTCTCCTATAGGCTATAATTTATATATATTATAAATTGGATAGTCTAGTGGTCTAGGTGTTGGACTCCCAGTTGGCCTACCTGTAAGCATCCTTGAGCAAGATGCCTAACCCTATCTGCTCAATGTAATAGCAATATGTAATTGTAA
Organism: Percopsis transmontana; assembly: GCA_025447815.1. Taxonomy (NCBI): domain Eukaryota; kingdom Metazoa; phylum Chordata; class Actinopteri; order Percopsiformes; family Percopsidae; genus Percopsis; species Percopsis transmontana. The sequence continues at coordinate 1,245 of JAOEHI010051932.1, read as the reverse complement.
GTGTGGTGTGAAATATCTTGACGCTATGTAAGGCTTGATTTTAATTTAGCCTAAAAGCTAACAGACCAGCATCGCATATTGGATTAAACTAATGACCTATGATATGAACAAAACCTATACACACACACACAGACACTTTCACTTGAATGGGAAAGTGTGTCCAAACTTTTGACTGGTACTGTATAGAGTATATACATGTGTATATACATGTGTGTGTGTATATATATATAATGTTTTTTCATTATTATTGTTGTTGTTATTAATTATTATGTGTTTATTTTCCGTGTTCAGTAAATGCTCTTTTTAAATATACAAAAATATAAAAATAGCTTTTGAGCATGGATTTTCAATTTAAAATGTTGGAAACTCACATAGATCATTCATGATCCAAAACTCTATGAGGTTATACAACATGGAAGGCTCACTGAGGTGGGTCATCATGGCCATGTCTTCAATCTTCTCAAACTTTGGAGGATTCATGGGATGAATGTCATAATCTTTCACCATGAGGGTCTGTGAATTCAAAACATTAAACTAGGGACATTATCCAAATGTTATAAATGTTATTTCAAGTGGTGAAGAAAGAACTTCACAAGGTCCATTTCTAGTTGGTTTGGAGATTATTTCCTTTCCTTACCTGTCCACAAGATGTCTTCAGAGTGGCTTTGCCATCCTCTCTTTTGATGAGTTTCCCCTTAAGGTACATCTCACTAGGCTCAGCCACAAAGTAGGCGGTTTTGGCATGAAACGGCGCAGTCTGAGCCTCAATCCTCTCCTTCTCTGGCTTCTAGAGGTAGATGGCCACAGGGCCAAAGGCCTCCATCTCGTGTCTGTGCTCATGATGGCTCTTTAATGGAGACTAAAGATAACAATGGGTTCAGAATATTATTAATTTTAAAAGCTGGTTTGCTTTGTTTACCTCTTTTTCCAGACAGTGACTGTCCTTGCTGTAATGCTAAAGGAAAAACAGATTACGATGACTAACTGAACAAGTCTTAAAAAGTAAGTCAAAGTAATTGTGTAAAGTCGTTTGGCTAACCATCATGTTATTAATGAATACCTTAAGAGACCTGTCAGACCACAAATAATAAAAGGTATTGCTTTTTGAAGGGAATACATGGTTTCTTTTATTAAATCATTTATACAGCACAAACAGAAAGCCACCACACATTTAACCCTTTCTCGATATAAGTACTATATATATATATATATATATATATATATACACATATATACACACACACA
>JAOEHI010051931.1:0-17604 GCA_025447815.1 Percopsis transmontana | reverse complement strand
AATACTTCATTTTGATTTCCCGTGCCATCCAGCTCAGGCAGGGCATCTTAATTGTGTCGACCGACTCAAGCGTCAGAGAGTGAGTCAGTGTGTAAGAAGTGTGTTTAGGAATGGTTAATCTGCTATTTATTCTAGTCAGTAATTCTGTTATAAGAGAGAGAGGTTTGATGCACCATGCACTTCTACCTTTTGGGGGGTGTTTGTCTTACCCCTTTTCCTCCACCCTGCACAGATCGAGTACTTCCTGCGTAAGCTGACGGAGGCCATGGGAGGCAGTTGGGTGGAGGACCGCTTTGAGGACTACAAGCTGGAGCTGAACACCAAGCAGCAGTGCCTCAGCGCCTGGGAGTTCATTAGCCTGGTGGGCTCGGGACAGTTCAGCAAGGGCATGGACCGCCAGGCCCTCTCCATGGGCATCAACGAGGTCTACCAGGAGCTCATCCTGGACGTGCTCAAACAGGTTGACAATCTGAATGTAATATGGCTTGGGGGTAACGCATTGGTCCATTTTGGCACAGTGTATTGCAGCCTTACAACTCAAAGCTTTATTGCGAGACACAAATGACTTGCAGGAGAATGATAAATACTAGATCGTGTTAGAGGGGACATGATTCTGTTGTTTCTATAAATTGACTTGGCTGACGTCTGTCTCCCTGAAGGGCTACATGATGAAGAAGGGTCACAAGAGGAAGAACTGGATGGAACGCTGGTTCCTCCTCAAGCCTAGTTCCATCTCCTACTACGTCAGCGAAGACCTAGCCGAAAAGAAGGGCGACATCCTATTGGATGGAAACTGCTGTATTGAGGCAAGCGCCGTGCCCGTTTTTATTTAATGTGATGTCTTCCTTGGTCTTTGGGGAAAGTCAGAGCCCTCTTAGTGTAGCTGCCAACCCTGCGATCACTGTATGAGGATGTGTTTGCCACTGTACTTCCCAAAATGCAAAAGGAACCGTTTGAACTGACATGTAAATAAAGTTTGATGGATGTTTTCACTGAAAGTGTGTGCTAATATTTTACTAGCATGTAGCTTTTCCTTACTTTACTGTCTACCTCTTACAGTCCTTACCAGACAAGGAGGGAAAGAAATGCCTTATGTTCATAAGGTGTTCAGAGAAAAGCTTTGAGATTAGCGCCTCGGACAAAAAGAGGAAGCAGGAGTGGATACATGGTAAGGCGTTTCCACATGGGACCTGAAAATCACATGGATTACTGTATTGCTTGGCATTTTGCTGTTACAGCCTTACATGAGGTGACTTGTTGCTGTCTCATCGTTTTATCTCACCCCCCACATGCAACACATCCTCATTTTGTCATGATAGTCTAGTGGTCTGGGTGTTGGACTCCCAGCCAGAAGGTTGTGGGTTCAAGCCCCAGAGTTGGCCTACCTGTAAGCATCATTGAGCAAGATGCCTAACCCCTATCTGCTCCATGTAATAGCATCATGTGATTGTAACTCGCTTTGGATGAAAGCATCTGCTAAATGACCTAATTGTAATTTAGCAGACGCAAAGCGATTTACAGTGAGTAACGTTGCAAATATTATGGAGAATGTAGGGGGTAGGAGTTTTGCTCACGAACCAACACCGGGGCTTGAAACCATGACCCCTCAGCTGTAACACCCAGACCACTAGAGTATTCTGCAGTGCCCCCACCAGTTTTTTAAATCCTATAATTCAATGTGTAGGTCCTTCTGATGTTAATTTATAAACTGGATTAGATTATTCATTTAATTTCTCCACTTTTATTCCACCCCCCCACCCCCCGGACCAGCCATCCAGACATGTGTGAGCCTGCTGAGGCAGGGCCGGCCGGCGCCACACCGTGAAGCACGGCTGAAGCGGCGGGAGCAACGTCAGAAACATCAGGCAGAGCAGGAGGTGTTAGAGCGGAGAATGAAGGAGCTGCAGACCGCCAACGAAGCCAAACAGTTTGAGCTGGAGGCTATGAGGAAGGTAGGAGAAGGGAGGGACTTTCCAAACCTCCTTTAGTCCAAGTTGACTGTCTTGTATTTTCTCACCAATCAGAGCCAATCATTGATCCCCACTTGACTTTAATGTAAATGACAACGCTCTCACCGCAGTAAGCCACAAAAAAGATGCCAGGAATCCATACTCTCATAATGTTTGACATTGAGTAAAAATGTTCAATCAATTGTGTTTTTTATCTTATCTTATTTGAGTTTGTTTGCAAAAGCTTTGGAGCTTTGTCTCTTGTGCTAAGGCAGGGAGCAGTGTCTTCTACTGGTGTCACTCTCTTCCTAACACATAAGATGGATTACTTTCCCTAACCCAGTACATTATCCACTGCAATTTCCAAGTCACTTGATACACTTATTGGCAAATCCAAGCAGTTCCAATACTAATAGCAATTAAAAGTTCAAATTTTATTATAAAAAGTCAGTCCCCCTCTAATGTGTGACACTCAGAGCGACTAGCTTTTACAGTTCAAGCATAGAGAGACTTTTCATGAATATTATAACATTCAGTGTAGCTATTTAGTGCTACCCACAGAAGTCATGGAAACTGAAATGGAAATATTTTAATGACTGACTATTATTTTGGGTAGCATTTTGATTATTTTGGGTAGCATTTTGGTTTCAGTCAAACACACACCCACACAATGCTAGCTGCTGCATATGAATAACTGTGTCATGACTTCCTCCTACAGAAACCAAGACCATTGTTGCCTCTATTTTCTACACTCCTAGAGCCATGCATGTTAATAATAGACTGGCCCCTCCCCCCAATGAATACTCGTCAGAAGAATGTGGACTGTCACATAATACGGTTGGATTTCTGCCCCCACTTGTTTATCCAGTTTACCTAACTTGTTTACCTAACATGTTTACCTATGTCGTTCCATTGACTTGTTAATGCAATTGTGACCTGGTTGTGTGCTTGGTAATATGCTCTCTTGCTATGACTGCATCGAGCATAGACCAGACCTAATAATACCACTATAGCATTGCCAAGAGCATCCACAATAACTAGTTTGACCACTACAACAGCTTCCTTTTGTCTCAGACATCTGCGCTCCCCTGAATGCGCAAGAAAGAAAACAATCACAGAGGTGCAAGTCACTTTCTCGCATACTTGTTTACACAATTACACAACTGAATGTGCGTACACACACTGGCACACATTCACAGAGGCTGCGGGGTTTACGGGTCATCCTCAGTGAACCTAGGGTTCATGCACACACAATAGGCCCTGGGTCCCAGGCTGGTCTTGGTGTGTCAGGGCACTAACGTCTGTTGACTAGTCGCAGATGGGTGACAGGAGTCAACATGGGGCCAACAGGACCATAAAGCCAGCGCGCTAATTGTTTCAGCCTCTTCATTGTATGTCTCTTTCATACTGAAGGGGTGCAAGGGCAGAGTTTTGGTTGAAACGGCAGTAAAATAATGCAAATGCTTTAAATAACAATGAAATGTGTGAATTTTTAAATGTGTCCTGTGTGTGGACTACTACTGGAAGAAACCTTGTTATTTAATCCTTTTTTGTTTCACTTCAATGTGTCTCGCTAAGTCTAATGACCCCGGGGATCATGAACCCATTGTACAGTCACACAATATTAACAGTGACCCATCAGCCAGCAGATATTCTTATTCACTGATGTTTGTCAGACAACTGGGCCACTCAGTTTTGACTGACCGATGTCTTTGTTGTTCTACTGGCTAGGCCCTGGAAGAGGCAGCGGCTAAGTCTTCTGAAGAGGAACAGAAACGTCTACAGACCCAAACAGAACTCCAGGACAGATACAGAATGGACCTGGAGAGGGAGAAAATGGTATGACATAGATTCCCATAATGTGATTAAACACTACAAACAACACAAAGGTTCAAATTTAACCTTCCAGTTTATTGTTTTGTGGTGATACAATGGAAGTGGATTGTAAATAAGCTATCACAGATTTACATTTACATTTACAGCATTTAGCAGACGCTTTTATCCAAGGCGATTTACAATTAGAACATTTGTCGACAGTTGAACCGGTTAACCACCCGTTTTTTCACAGATGGCAGTTACTGCTGTTTGACGTAAAGGTGGCACTACCTATGTAGTACTTGGTGTAATAATCACCCAGATATCACACCCAAAACCTGATTATAAATAAAATCAGGCCTGCAAATGGAATTAGTGATTATTAGTGATTAACTATTATAATAAGAGTAACTAAATCCCTTGTTCTAGCAGAAGAACAATTCAAACTGAAACGAACCACAGGAGAGCAGAGCACAGCAGTTAGACACTCCTGGCTAGTCCCTCGTTCAGCAACCCTCCCCCCACTCGCACAGCAGGGTTAGAGGAGGGAGACTAGGGGCATTGTTATGCAACTCTCATAATGTCATATAACTAAAGTTTATTACATAACAGAATATAATTAATTACATACATAATTTATTACATTTATTACTACATTTATTATATACATACCTTAGTCTATAGTATATAGGTATCATCTACTTTCATTGATAAGCCTGGAGTGTTCATATGAATGTACATAAAGGTTTAAGAGGGATGGTTCCTCTTTATGGTGAAACCCCTCTCTCTTCTCAACAATGTTTTACAGTTTCTGAACAAACAATTTGAGTTGTGTGCAAGACATATTCTTCAATTTAATGAGTATCTGCTGCCATATATATTGGCATATCTATTTCAAAATGTAATGCAGCAACATAATGAAATGACGATATCTTACTTTGTATTTGCAGTTGTGAAACCCCGGTATAACCTAACCAAACCTAAATCGAACAGCTGTTCTGTGAGGTTACCATCTAATGTACATTAGATGCTGTACAGATATGCTGGCTTCAAAATAGCTCTGACATCAATCCACTCTATAGTACTGTAGTCCAACATGGTTCAATGCAAATAGCAAAATGCTCACTTGGTAATGGCATTTTTATTCCGACTTTCACAGTCCGATTTTGAACACGGTGCTCTTGTTCAAAATCAGTTCATAGACACTTGTGTCTGCCTCTACAGAAACACAGATGTAAAGGCACAGGTTAACTGGGATGAGCTGCATGCTTCCTCTACTTTCCAATCGAACCTTAATCCCTACTCAATTCGCCACAACAAGACTCAGATGTTCTCATCTGCTCTTCATCCATACGATTTTGTCTAGATTACTGTACCCCTGTATGGTCATTTATTGTAGTTTACAAACTTGTCTTGTTGTTGTTCTGTGGTCACCATAGCTGTTTATAGAATTAAAACCTATTGCCTTGACCTCTCTTTTGTTGTCAATGTTCTTCATTCACAATAGCAGGAGAAATGGCGGCTTTGGCACGTTTAACACCTGGATTGCTGACCATTTCCTCTTAACGCTCCCTTGCGTGTATACCCGTGTTGGGATGGATTAGCACCAAACTCTATACTCTATATTTCAAACTCTATACAATGTGTGTTGAAGGTCGGATGAAAGGAAGAGAACATAAGATGGTTCTTATTTCCTCGCTCCACAGGTGCGCCAGGAGATGGAAGAGCAAGTAGCCCAGAAGTCCAGCGAGCTGGAGCAGTACCTGCTGCGAGTTAGAGAGCTGGAAGACATGTATCGACGGCTGGAGGATGCTCTGGAAGAGGAGAGAGGCGCCAGGCAGGACGAGGAGACTGTCCGCAAGCTTCAGGCACGGTCAGTGGATGTAGAACTAGACCTATACAGGCTGCTAGCACTCGCGTTGGACACCCCTAATTAGAAAAGGTCAGTTTTAATTTGGTACCAAATGTCACCCAGTGTTTATTTGAATTGGTAAGGGTCGGTGTGGTGATTTTTCTAGTCACACACATTGAATCTGAAATAATACGATATGGTATGAAAGTACAGACTTTTAGATTGATTATGAGGACATTTACATTCAAATCAGCTGAAGCATGGACCACTTTTTATACAGTCCCCTTATTTTAAGGGACCGAAAGTAATTGGACAATTGGCTGTGAGGCCATTTCTTGGCATGGTGTGTCTCGTTGCATCATTAGTTTACAACGGTATTTTTCGGTGTCCCTTTTGCATCTGCTGCTGCTTCCTGTCAACAGCAAGTCATGGTGGCCTACTTTAATAACAGTAAGCCAGTAAGTAGGCCATCATGAGGCTTCTAAAACAATTAGAGACAGACTGAATATAAAGACGCCCTGAAACCAACAGGAACTGAACATGGCTGCATTACCAGCCTGGCAGAGCAATGCCAGAAAAGAAATCCAACATCTGGTTGATGTCTATGGATCGCAGACTTCATTCATTCCAATGGATTTGCACCCAAGTACTGAATATGATTGCAAATGTTCATCTGTCTATATAATTTGGATCCCCTAAGATGGGGGCAGCCCGTTTTACAACTTTTATAAAAATGGCTGTAATTCCTCCATTGTTTGTGGGCTGTGGATATAAATAGCCTCGCATTAAAGATGACAGTCTACACATTGACCCACCAGTCATTGATTCATTTCAATTGTCACGTGGTGAAATACTGAGACAACACACTGTCCAAATACATATGGACCTGACTGTAACTTCTTGTTCTTTTTCTTGTTCTTATTAGAGGCACACACATAATCACACACATGATTGCTAGTTCCTTGTTTTTCTTCCCCCCTTATCTTTCCTTCCTCTCTGCTGAGGTTGTCTTTCCACATCCCTCTCTGAAGGGCCAGTAGTGAGTGTATAAGCCGCACACCTCTCTGTGCGGTCTGCTGTGTTTTATGGAGAGTGAACTTGGCCCTAGAGCTATAAGCATTTGCCATGCCACTTGATGGACACCTTCCTCCAAGGGGTCTCTTAGTTTCCGGCACAGATAGCTTTGTTAGAGATTGACCTTCTAACCATGCGTGACCCATTGTGCTACAGTAATTAGCTTCATGTTTAGCTGAGTAAACTAATATTAGTTTATACAGGACACACGTGTTGTATGAAATGTCAGTATGGTATACAATTGTTTATCAAATGTATGTCTACTTTTTGAAAATATAATAACCATTGTTTTGAGACACAATCTAATTGCTGTTTGGCGCCACCTGTTGGAATATGGAGGACCAAACATTTCCTCACTCTTTTAGGCTGTAAAAATTTAGTTTTTAAACGTTTCAAAATAGTAATCAGACACACTGACTGTAGTTAAGACATATTTAGGATAGTTCCACTTAATAAAGTCTAGGAATATTTTGAACTAATAGGTGTATTTTTCTCAAATTTCAGCTTGATTTAATCTGAATCATATTATACTGTATAATGTGCACAGTGTAGCTTTTTACAGCATTATGGTCCATGGTAACATGTTATCTATATATGGCGTCATAGTCAATGTTACCCATGACATCGCTCATCCGGCGCAGGTTATTGGAGGAGGAGGCGGAGAAGAGGGCGGAGCTGGAGCAGATTCACCTGCGGCAGCAGCGGGCCATCTCGGAGACGGAGGCCGAAAAAAGGGAGCTGGAGAGGGAGCGTCTGGCCAAGGAGAGCGCCTTGCAGGCCGCCATGCTGCAGCTGGAGACGCTGGAGACCGAAAGGAAGGGGGCATTGGAGCAGTATGAGGTCAGTACACTGTTATTCCTCTGAAGTATTTTAGAAACTACAGTCAATTCAGTGCAGGGATTTATTATTTATAACCAATTAATTTTAAGTTAGTCGGCATCTACCATATACTGGAAAACATGATATTCTGTATTTGTTCAACAACCATCCTAATACATCCTTGTCATTTATGAATGACCTCACACCCAAAATATATTTTCTAAGCAATTAACGTAGGTCTGCACAGTACTACACGACACGCCATGACACATGGCACGACACATGGCATTTGTTGGTTTATTTGGTTTTACTTGGTTTATTTTTCTTCTAATACTATTCCAGGCGCATTGCGTGACACAGAAACCAACAGCATGTAGTTGGTTGTCTTGCAGATCACTCTAAATACCTCTCCTGTCAAGTAGGCGGGTTTTATCCAGTTATCCAATGCTATGTCCCAGACTTTATGAAAATTAAGGCTGGCTCTGTCAGACTAATCAATTTGTGACATTATCACAGCAGTACCTATAATGACCACACTGTGTCAGTATACTACTTCTAGGCAACAAGGGTACATGATCATTTGAAGACTGCCTTGGTGGGGTCTCCTGGTTAGTTTCCTTCTGTTTACATTTTTTACTGCTAACAATTGTGCGTTTTATCACTTAATGAGCCAGGCAGTCATGAAGAAGCTGGAAGACGCAGCAAACAACACCAGAACCTGGAAACACAAGGTGGCTCATCACGAGGGCCTGGTACGACTCATTCAGCCAGGTAACAGCTGGACATAAAACACTGGCTTAAGCCTCAGTCTGTGTTTCTAAGATTCGAATAGCATACTATTGATGCACCGACCTTCATGTAGAATTCTCTTGAATTTTTCCCTTCAGGTTCCAAGGCACCTCAGATGATGACCAACTGGGGCCCTGCAGCCTTCTCTGATGCAGAGCTCAGTCTGAGAGAGAAAGAATGGCAGGAGAGAAAGAAACAGGCACCCCAGGCCCAGTAGAGTCTTTACTATAGTTTACCATTTAAGAGGACGCCACTCCCACATTCCAGTGGTTGTCAAAGTGAGGGTTGAGACTCCCTGAGACGCCCTCCCTGTTACGAGAGGCTTTTAGAGGGATTTCAACATTTTGAGAGTTTGATTGTTAGTTGTTATTGTCCTTGTAGGGAAATGTGTCCTTGTTTATGTAGGAGCAATGGGTAGCCACAGTGTGGCGCCTGAGGACAATCTTCAGTTCTTATGCCAGTGCCTTGCCTTTCTCAAAGAAACGCTAGGGGTATTAACTTAACATGCATGTTAGGTTAGTACGTTTTTATTGTCTTTTTAAAATGTGCATTTGCGTAATACATGCACATACAATGTGCAGAGATTCAGTGGTGTTTGTTTGTTTATATATTTTTATGCTACGGGGGTATTCCATGAAGTGAGCTCAGAATATGTTTTGGAAATATTTGAAAGGTGCCTTTCCCCCTCATTTATTATTTATAATTTTAGTTTTAGTTGTGCATTAATTTAAACAGGATAAACATAATTAATTTTAAGTTTTCCCACTCTGAAAAAATGATGGGAGTTATGTGAATATATGAGTTCTGGTACTCTAAATGAGCTCTCAAACAGAGAAAGACACACTAAGCTATACTTTTAGCATGCGAGGGAGCAGGCCAGTTCAGCGGTATAAGTTACCTTGGTTACTTAGCAGGGAATCATATAAGCAACAGTAATGGAACGGAACACTAACTTAAATTAGCTAAACCAAATAAGCCTGGATTTTCCTTTATCTGCCTTGATGGAATACCCCCCAGGTTGAGAAGTGGTTCTTAGCTTGTGATGCATCTTGTGTACACTGCTGGGGGTTATTGTGGAGAATTGGATTGGGGAGGTGGGGTTTTTTTAGGGGTTATCCATCAAAATGTTTGAAAACCACTGCTGTATTCTACTCAACCATGATGTCGTCAATGGGTAATTATTTTGTTAGAGATGTTATAGATTTTCTATATGTCTTGGTTTCTATATGGCTGAAGGAACCAAAACAAACTATTAGAAGGGCTATCAGGATACACATTGAATATAACTAAACGGTTGTTGGAATGTGTTTGTTGGTAATTTGCAGTTCTTAAGGGAAATTTAAAAATAATATGAATATAATTTACTTTGTGAAGGCATGTGGCTGAAATATAAGTTTAATATGACTAGACTAATGAAGATTTTGTTTGAATTATTTTGCATTGTTTTAGTTATTACAATTGAAATCTCAACAGATTACTATATGATGGGATGCTAAATATAATGTACAGCAAATTATAACCCTTTCGACTAAAGATACACCAATCATGTAGGTCCAGTCTCTTAATGACACTACAGTCAGCACCAAGTTCTTATTTTACGAGCTGTTAACAGACAGATGTGTATAAACCAAAGTGGCTGACAAAATATGGTTTGACAAACCATTTAATTTGAAATTCTGTTTTGTTCCACCTGCGATAGGTGTATTTGATGTGTACAGTATTTCTAAGCCTGAGCTTAGAACACATAAGGGAGTAAATACGACCAACGCGGGCAGTTTAAGTAGGCATTCCTGTAGCCTAGAAGGACTGAACAATGAAGCCTTTTCTATGACACACATCATTTTATGACTCTTTTTTTACATCCATAACGTTATTTGTTAAGCATCATTACTGTGCCTGCAGAATGCTACAATAACTAAGTATATAAACTAAATAAATAACAGTTTTAAATGTAATTGAAATGTAAGGCAAAACATCTTGCCATGGAATATAGGCAAATTATTGAAAAGGCAGTGTAATTCACTAACTTGTTCTTGGCTTTGGTGTTGGTTTTATAGTAGTCCGTTTCCTCTTGCTTTTTAACGCTGTGTCAGAAATACAGTATCCTCTTTGACATCTTGCTCATGGAGTCAAGGACATCTAACTGACAATAATTTGTACTGTTGTGATGTACTGTAACCTTGTGTGCTTTTGATACTATCATGAACATTGTCATTCATATTTTGTTTTATGTATATTGCTAAAGACCGAACTAGTAGTCGAAGTAGTCTACTAGTAGAAGTAGTCTATGTATTAAACTTGACTGAAATGGCGGCTTGCTTCTTTGACTGCACTAGTATGGCCCTACAGGTACCCAAAGTTGTCACAGTAAAGTAGGATATATGTTTTTGTCAATCATTTATACAATTTTGATTGCCTTTGTTGCTTGTTTCTGAATGATGTTTAAAATTTGACACCGAAATGGCGTACTTCAAAATATGGCCACCAGATGGCGCTGTAGTAAAAGGCGTCGCATGGTAAATCTGAGCTTTGGCAGGATGACCATAAGTCAATGAAAGCACGGGTGACTATTCGATTTTGAAAGTGTATTATTGTAGATCATCTAGGGACATTGAGATGTTGAGCCATGGTTTTATTTCCATTTTATATCAAACATACAACAAACAACGTCATCCAGTAGACTTATGTCTTTATATCTGCCACGGATGTTTGGACAGATCATCCTGACATATGTACCTGGACCTAAACACCAAGAGTCTGCTGGTAGGATAGCTGAAAGCTATAATACTGCACTCTCACGCTCATCAGAGCAGCCGGTGTATATGGTTGGGGACTTGAACAACTAGCCTACAATGATTGTCCGACGAGACACACGAGAATTCTTGATCAGTGTTTTGGCAACATACCGGATGCATAGGGATCTTGCTCAAGGATGCTTACAGGTAGGCCAACTCTGGGGCTTGCACCCTTCCGACCTTCCAGCTGGGAGTCCAACACCTAGACCACTAGACTATCCTGCACCACTGGGGAAGTGGTGCCATGGTGCAGGATCACAATGTTATCCACCTGCTCCCAAAATACAGAGCTAAACTAAAGTAAAGCCCAGAAACCCAGAGCAACAGAGCTAAATGATTTCAGACAAGTTGCGCTGACCAGCATCCTATGTAAATGTATGAAGAGGGTCATAGTCAATCATCTCTCAACATCTGTCAGTAAATGGCTTGACACACTTCAGTTTGCTTACAAGAAGGGCCAAGGTAGGCTACTGGAGACGCAACACTGACACTGCTGAATACTGTTAGTAGACATCTACAGAAGTTATGCCAGACTTTATGCCAGTCTTTTATTTATAGATTTTAATTCAGCTGTTACTTGTCAGAAATACACACGGTCAAAAAAGGCCAACAGCCACGTTATACAGTGGATTAAAGTGCTTCTCACAGATTGACCACAGAGAGTGAGGTGCGGTGGTACTACCTCTGATAGTTATCCTGAATAGAATGTTTACCTTATATACTAATGAAATGCAAATTATGAATTCAACCTGCCAACTGTGTAAATATGCTGATGACATCGTGCTAGTCGGTCTTATGCAGACAGGGGACACAGTTAATCAGTCTTTATCTTTCCATTGGTGAACTTATTAAGGGGTGTGAAGACAGGGCCCTTTTTATTAACGAAAGTAAGACTAAAGAGCTGGTCACTATTTTGATTTGATTTTTGATTAATGATCACCCGTTGAGGTGGTAGAGGAGTTTATATATGTTGGAACCTTTTTTTAAATTGTACTTTAACGATGCTTTGTTCTATTTCATGTTGATTTGATTTATTGATTTGATTAACTTTTAACTGTGCATTCTGAATGTAATTCTGAACCCAAAAATGTGTCCTTGTGTCACGCTGTTGTTGTGCGCCCACTTCATCCTCTCTACGTACCGCGTGCAATGGTAGTTCATTTCTGGGAGTGAAAAGAGGACAAGAGGACAGACCCAACAAACACACACACACACAAATACGTCCCACAATCTGCGATCCAGATGCTCGATCGTGCATACCACAGCTGCACCAAAACACAAAAAAAGAGAGGGTCTGTCGGATGCGCTCCGACCCACCCTCCCCGAATCCCCCGCTCCGGTTCTCCGCAGTAACCCCCAGCAGAGTCTGTATCCCATCATCTCTCTTTTAAACACTCACACTCATCAACCCGGGGGTTACGAGGGTTGTCGCACGCGCGGCGCATTCTTTGGGGGTGATGCGAACCAGAAATGCATTAAATTCCCTATCTGGAATCCATCGCAGGGGGCGAGCAGGGGGAGAACATTTTAGTGTGTGTGTTTTGGGAAAGATTGGGCCTCTATCTCACACACACACACACACACACACACACACACACACACGTTCATACCGCACGGCCCTTCCACGCATAAATATTAGCACCATTGGAGATATTTATGGCATACGGTTCTAGGGCCCCAAGGAGATTCTCGGAGTACACAACGCTCTTGGGACTGTAAAAATAAACGAATGCAGAAGATTTACCTTCCTTTACAGTATTGCATATGACAATTCATGGACCCCAAAGGTCCAATACGACCATCTTCAGAGTTGAGTGAGCCCCAGTGAGGAATCGTTTAAGAGTCAACAAAAATGGCATATCGCTGCTTCTTTAGGTTATAGATCTGTATGGAAGATTTAAAGGCCTCCTGAGAACTCCCATTAGGGTCAACAACACCAACAGATGTCCTCCTCCGCCTCATAAAAATGAAGAACATGGGCTATGTCCAAAGAATGTTAGCAGGGCCTATATGACAGCAGCGAACCAGTTTTACAGAAACTAGGCTGCATTAGTGTGGCCCTCAAGCTGTCCCTGGAATCTCACCTTGTTTAACCTGCGTGCCAGCCTCTTCGTCCATGCTCACGCTTGCCCATCCCATCACCTGCATGGCATTTCACAACATCCCACTAGAGATGGATTTAGGGGCTCACACCCGCGGCTAGAGGCTCTATAGTGGTGCAATTCCGTGAGGTTTCCGAGGGTGCGAGGAGACGGAATTTGGGACAAAGAGTCTGGCTCCAATCAGCGCATCTGACTGAGGTTAATTCGGCACCCAAAGGAAGGCCAAGACGGGGGCCACCGTGGGGGGACCAAATCAAACCCATCTTTTTCTATTGTTCACTCCAGATGTAAATATCTTTTGACAGTACTAAAGGGGTGAGCGGTGAGGTGCGCCGGATGCCATTCTGAACTCGGGACGTGCACTAATTTCCCCTCAGACGTCATAGGTTTATAAGGGCACTTTGACCAACACAACACAACACACATGTACACACACCACTGAATTATTATTTAAAGAACGTGCGCACACACGCGCACACACACACACACACACCATTAAATGAAAATAGACACAGTTGTAAACACACATGCAGTCATCATGTACTAACACAAACTGTTTTTTATTAATAAAGTTTATTTTTAGCCCGGTGATAAGCATGAGTAATGCTCCATCTATGTGGAATGCTTTATGTGACAGAGGGCCTTCAAAAGTCTGAATGCCTCTCATCCTCTTTCTCCCCTGCAAACACGAAGGAATGTGCAAATATAAAACACAAGTGTTTCTGGAAGAAAAAAAAAGCATCCCCCATGGACTCTTTGCACTCTTGCCAATGCATGAAGTTATGTATTTTTCCTTTAAACCTTAATCTGGCTGAGTCAAGTTTGGAACTGGCCCCCAACCAATGTATTGTTTACTAGCATCCTAGGTTTCTTTTAATGGAGTATATGAACTCATTTTAAAATTACCAGAGCACAGTGGGATGCAAGACAAAGAAGTTCAGCAGAGCTCTCAGATACTGAGGGGAAGTACACAATCTTGTTGTGTCCACATTGTATAGATTAGAATAACGTGCACCGCTACTGTCATCTAATGTATTGAATGCACACACTCTCTGTCTTCCAACAAAACGTATCGTCCAGGTAAAATTTCAGCTGCGATTTGTGACCAGAGACCAACATGGACCGCTCAAAGACTCACGAAATGGAACCACACCTAATCATTACTACATTACCCCCACCCAGCCCCTCTTCTGGCAATGTCGAATGATCAAGATTTATCTTGCATTGCCTTGATTCGGTTTGTCCAAGTCGCGTTGGGAGACACGAGGCCTGACCCTGAGGTGATGAATCACACATGATGACCAATCTCTTAACCATCCCAGTACGGGTAAACAAAAGAGGTGAGACAGCTATGATTTCTAAACAAAGCTCTTCCAAATACCCATTTCCACGCGCTTGAGCTCTAAGAGTGATGGATCCAGCTTGTGTGCTAGCTCATCTAAACTTCGTAGCCCTAATGAGGACAATGTGTAATCTGCTGGCTCCGGGCGCTGAGAGATGAGCCATGCTCTGAGGATGTGTTACAATCAGTTCACCGAAAAGAGTACCAAGGTCACACGTTAGATAGCCTATAAAGCATTTTTCTTGCCATGGCAGCACTATGGCGAGTGGGAGTGAGCCACCAATTGGAGCTAACACAGGCTAGTTTTGGATATTTTTGAAACACTTTTTTTATGGTCCTCTAGAGGGACATCAATCAGATGGGATTGGAGCAGAGAACATGGACACAAGCCCTAAACATCTTGAAGATGTGATCTACATTCATGTTGCCTGTTGCCTTAGTCAAAACAAATAAATAAATAAAAATACCAAGAAAACAAGTTTGTAAAGTCTGTAATTGATCAATATTATGGAGTGGATAAGTGTGACTTATTTTTCCCAGAGTTAAACAAAAAAGGAGGTTTTAAAATACTTGCTTGCCTAATATTACACATTACCGTATCTTTAACTCTCCCCAATTCTCTCCTGGAATCCTATTTCTGGCATGAAAGAAATTTGAGTCAGCATTTTTTTGATGCAACTCATTGAACAAGAAATTCTTAAAAATGTTTTGTTAATGCACTTGATTATGACATTACACCGTGTCTTGTCCCGGTCTTCACCAAACAGGCCAGGGCACAGACAAAGAAGTCAAGCCAGCTTGTAGGATAACAGAAATCAAATGTAACACAGTGATATTATTGATGCCAGTAGCTGAATAACACAATGTAATCTCGGGGAAACACTTTGCCCTCCCTTGTAAATTGTGTCTCTTTTGTGAGGTGCCACTACACTCCCTGCCTTCTATGATCCACTCTGCTTCGAGCCTTATAAGCTGCGGGGGTGACTTTGCTCTCTTGTGCGTTCAAATCCTGTGGCACTTCTGTTCTACTAAAAGCATTGTCCAGTAGGTGAATCAATAGGTGAAACACATATGCTCAACTTTGCCACTTTTACAAGGCTTAAGGTATATTTGTTCATTTAAAGGTATAATAAGTAAAATTGACACTAAAAACGTGTCAGAGGTCTGAATCTAAACAATAGCAGAGTCGACTCAGAGAACTGCAGTGATTGGCGCACTGATCTTTGACTCCACGCCTTCCCCTCTACAATGTTTTTCTTACATTTAAAACAAAAAGGCAAACAGAGGTGATGATAAAGTAAATCTGGAGAGAATTGGATAGAAGTTAACTCCAAAAACATATTTATAACCAGAGGGTAGGGTTTAAGCTAGACCGAGGTGAAAATCCTACTTAGTAAACATTGCTGATATTAACTGGAAGTATTACCCCTTTGCTAGCAATGGAGGGTTACAATGAATTAGGCTACTTAATTACAATTATGTCATTTAGCAGATACTTTTATCCAAAGTGACTTACAATTACATGGAGCAGGTAGGGGTTAGGTTTACAGGTAGGCCAACTCTGGGGCTTGAACCCACAACCTTCCGGCTGGGAGTCCAACACCTAGACCACTAGACTCTCCTGTCCCCACATCTACAATACATCAATAACCTATAAAGCTTGGCCAGAACAGCCAATAAGGGCAGGGACCTCTATGTTTCTTTAATTTAGCAGCTTCATGTCCAAATAAACTTTCAAACCTCTAACTTAATAACTTAACAATCGGGAATGATCAAAATGTTGATCAACCACATCCATATCTAAATGGTTTTCACATGCACGGTTATGGATGAGGTAACTTTCAGAAGAATTTAGTCAAAGTACCACTGGCAAAGACCTTGATTCTCCACACATCCATCAAGTAACAGGAGATCTACTTTATATCCATATTAAAAGCTCTCTTTAAGGGGTATGTGGAATTTACTGGTCAGAGGGGGGCATAGCGGAGAAATTACAGGTCCCCGCCTATAGCCACTGCATGGGCTAGTACTGTATATGTGCACGGGTACATGTTGTGTGTGCTGTGCATGTGCACATGTGCTTTGCCTAAGCGTGTGTCTTGGATTAACATCCAAGCGCCGTCGTGGTGGGACTTTTGCTAAAAGAATTTCCTCTTTGAGGGATCCTGAGGGATTTCATGGCATTTGGAGGCAAAATGCTAATTCTGCTTAGGTAGTATGCATGCAAACGCTGCATATCAGTACCCAAAATGGGAGGTTTTATGATATTTATGAAATCACATATTGATAATAGATTTGACAAACTATCAGTCTTAATACATCAAATTATAATTTAGTACAATTAAAAGTATTAGGGAGCAGGTAGGTTTAGGCATCTTTCTCAAGGGTGAATACAGGTGTGTTGTCGTGTCGGGGACCAAATCCCACAACCTTTCGGTTGTGAGCCAACCACCCTGTCCAGTGTCCACCTAACCTGAAGTAAGCCCGGAGGGGCTTATTCTCATTTTTCGAGGGAAAGCTCAATCAGATTTAGATCTGGCTACTGTATATGCAGTGTGCGTTTCAAGGTTTTTCAGGAACAAAGTTGCATATTAAAGGTCCAGTGTGTAATATTTCAGAGGATCTAGTGACAGAAATGCAATATAAGATCCATAACTATGTTGTCAGTGGTGTACAAAGACCATATATAATAAACCATAGTATTGTTATTACCTTTGAATGAGCTATTTCTATCTCCATCGAGGGGACACCCCCCTCTATGGACGTCGCTCTGTTGCGTCGCCATGTTTTCTACAGTAGCCCAAATCAGACAAACAGCTCTACAGAATGCGTTTCGTCACTACCTTGAAAGATAAGCCTCAGAAGAAGAAGAAGAAGCCGCCGCCACAGAAGAAGAAGCCACCACCACAGAAGAAGAAGTTGTACTCTAGCTATTACGTAGTAATGAAGTCCTCTCCTATATTACATGTGGAATTTTGGACTAATGGAGCACCACAGCTATTATTTAGCACAAGAGCGGATGGCGGGTGAATCTGCTTCGAAAAAGCGAAAGCATGATGAAGCCAGA
>JAOEHI010051930.1:0-17609 GCA_025447815.1 Percopsis transmontana | reverse complement strand
ATGCCCCAAGTATTGCATTATTTATGCCACAAATTTGATATCTGCGAGTGGCCATTATGACCTAATATCACTTCACCGATATATCAGCAGTGCTCTACCTTGCATTCTGATCCATTGTGCCATTTTCAGGGACTCCCCCAGGAGGCGAGGCTGTGGTCTGAGTGGGTCCAGTGGCACTGGGAGAACTGCTATGCCCGTTAGTGGCCTGGTTGCGGAAACTCAGCCTGAGGAGGTTGTTGATGAGAACTTCCCTGTGAGTGGTCCTTCACTAAACGTGATACTTGTATTGATAGTCTTGTGGTGTCATTTCTTTTTAAATTTTCACATGATCAAGTTTTAAGTAATAATGACATTTGGTGTCATGTTTCTTTGAAAAGTATAAAAGAAATGGAATATTATTCTTTTACATTCATATTATGCATTATATTTTCTGATTTGTGTACTCTACATATCCATAGCAACTGGTGATAGAAAATGCCCGTGAGAAGATACTGGGTGACCGATTGTTACAGGAGAAGCTTGCTGAAAACATCAACAAAATCCTTGCGAGGTAAACAACCACGGTGCTAATATAACACCTAATGACGTTCTTAATTCCCTCACCACTTCGGATCCTGTGGTGGATGATTGTTTTTGAATATACCGGTGACACAAGTATTTCCTCCCATAGTGATCCGACACCTCAGACATCAAAGGCATCGTGCAGTGCAGTGGATCCAGACCAGTCTATAGATGAGATACTAGGACTACAGGTGACACACTACAGGCCAATTCAAACTAAATAAAGAGTAATACTTGTAAACAATGGAAAGACAAAATATATCCACAACACTGTGCTGCTCCCAAGGTGTATTTAAATATTTCTGGTCTTTCCATTTGATCCTGAATTTGTCCAGCACCTGGATTTAACTTGTTCTGGATGTTTGTGTATGTTTTATACACTTGCCAGTGTGACCAATGGCTTTCATTATGTGGTGCACACAGTGGTGAACTATCAGTATTGTCTTGAAAGCACTCATCAGAATTAGTTTGGATTCTGTCACAAAAGATCAGAACATATTTGGAAAAAACTTTTCCTCTGTTTGGGTTATTTCAATTGTATTGTTCATTTGTGACATTGTAATGTCTTCCCATACAGGGAGAAATCCACATGAGTGATGATGCCATCCATGACATATTAGAGCAAACAGAGTCTGATCCGGCTTTCCAGGCCCTCTTTGACCTCTTTGACTGCAGTAAGCTTTGCCTTTGTCCTCTTGTTGTTGTAAAGCACATCTCTAGAATACCTCAAATCCCCATTTGACAGAAATACTGTTAATACTTGCAGATAGACCCCGAATAACTGAGGCTGAACCGGGAAGTGGGGATATTGGCACTATCCCCGAAGAGAGTGATACGGCTCCACCTCCATCTGCTAACAGAGGCTGTCAGAATGAAGGTCCAGGTATTACTCTTCTATTTGCTTGAATATAATCTTATTTTGACACCCAATTGTTTATTGACTCTTGGATGTCATTGTGCAGGTAGCACACAGCGGGAGCTCACTAGTGGTCCAGATCCTGCGTCGGGGAAGATGAGGTCTACACAAGAGCCTAGGTCCAGAAAGAACAGGAAGTCCGTTGCCCCCAGCTCTTCAAAGAAAGTGAATCTCTGCCCCACTGGCAAGTCAAGACTTGAGAACACATCTGCCAGGCTGTTAAAACTAGGACCTGCACCCGCTGCAGTGGTCCCCAAAATGATCGAAAACGATCCTGCGGTCCCTGCCTGTGACATTGCAGCACCCATGGATGTGGATGAGCCTTTGAATGTCGTTCCTCCTCTCCTTCCTGCAGAGAACACTCCCTCGCAGGAGCCGTTGGAGCAAGCCACAGGGGACAGCGCCTCTACCTCCTCCACACTCGGTGCACCAACCACAGCACCCCCAGTGGACAGCGGGTCTGGGCCTCCTGCAGTGGAAGCTACTTCCGTATGTAATGTAAACCAAGTACCTCCGGATAAAAATGCAGAAGATTCAAGGAAAGACTCGCAAGAAAAGACAAGTGCACATGATGTTAACAAAGTGCAGTTGGATTCAGCCCTCGCTCCACCGACTGGTCCTCTGACTAGTGTTTTCACAGCTTTGCCAGATAAATCGAATCATGCTCCCCCGCAAACTGCTAACCTACCCCCTGCCAAAGTGTTGAACTCCAGCATTCAGGAAAGTTCTCAACAAATGGCTGCTCCTCCAGCAGCTTCTCCCAATGCATCCATATGTGTTTCTGAATCTACACCAGTCACAGCAGTACCTATTCCTCCAAGCATTGACCCCAGCACTTCAAGCAAAGGTGCAGTTGATGCCAGTAATATAGTCTCCCTACAGATCATCATCAGTGATGAAGAGCCACCTTTGTGCAACAAGGCAGTGACCCATGCCATTTCCAGCATCTCCACTGAGAAAATACCCACCATCTTCCTCTCCTCCCCAGCTAAGTCACCTGCCAAGGCCCTTGCTGGGGTTCCAGGGACACCACACGCCAATCAGGATGAGACCGCTCAGGCAGTTAGCTGCCTGCAAAGCTCAGAGGTCCTTCAGCCAACAGCGCTGGAGGCTAACGCCGTAAATGGGAAAGCCAGTGTGGTAGTTGCCTCGGCTTTAGCCGGGACATCACAGACTCAATCCAGTTACGTTATTCAACTACCTTTGGATAGCTCTTACCCAGGTCTTCCAGGTGCCACCGCTAGCTACATCCTTGTGACTGACCCATCAGCTGCAGACCCTCAAGCCAGGCAGATGTTGGTACCTGCTGGACTCTCACAGGGACCGCCTTTGCCCACAAGCCAGTATGCTCTGGCTACACCACCCCACTCTCAGGGCTACCCCACAGGTATGAGGGTGCTCGCACAATAAATCAGTTTAGAGACATGAGTAGAATGTACTATTTATAAAGAGGTATTGTCTTTGAGATATATACCTTTTTATTACCAAAATAAATTTTTGCTTTGCATCAGTTGTGCTCATTTGATTCTCTGCTGATCTGTGAATGACAGATCAATGTCAGATCATTTAATCAGATGGATTAATGCTATATAAATTATGCACTTTTAGGATCAGCGCTCATCTTACGATCACCTGTTCAACCCATGATGCTGCCTGTTTCGGTTATGGGCCAAAATACAGTTGGAAAATTTCAGATGGTTTCCAATCAGGTAGCATTTAATATGAATATTAAAAATGTATTGTTTTTTGTACTTTTATTTACTGTGTCTTATACTGGTATAAATTGTCTTATTTATTTCCCTTAAGCTTGTTGCTATGCCAAGCCAAGCTCCAATCCAGAACTCTGAAACGATCAAACCGAAATCCACAGTGACCCTAAAAAAGTCCACAGTTTCAGGTATGTCATTCTCTGTCACTACATCTACATCTACTACAGTGCATCTTTAATGTGACCCACCTTCATTTTTCACTAAGCATCTTTTTTTCTTTCTTTTCTTTATCCTTATGAATAACAGGAACAACTGATCAAACTGTGGCTAATAAAGAAACCCAACCGCTTCCGCTGTCTGCTGAAAGCCATCCTCTGCTAAAGGCCCCAGCAGGCACTAGTCCCAGTCACAGAAGGATACTCTGCTTCTCCTCTGCAGAGATGGTGGCATTAAGTAGCAGTCAAACCTCTGCATCCACCACTGCTCTAGCCACAAACACTCTCGTGTCACGTTCTGTTCAGCTGCCTGAGAAGGATAAACTCCAAAGGGTGACTCGAACAAAGCCTGCTATCCTGACTGGGAACAAGCCCAAAAGGAAGACAGCTGATAGCCAGTCTGCGGTAGTGAAAGAGACGGAGAACCCTCTGCCTCCACAACAGCAGCAAAGCGAATCCGGTAGAAAGACTCCTCGTAAACAGGATCATAAAATCCTCGACCAGAAATCTCAGTGTGCAGATGCCACTACGGTAGACACGGCACAGTCCTCAAGTGAATCAGAACCAGGAAAGCAATCCAAATCTCAGGACAAACGGCGCAGTAATAAGGAGGACGATCATGCAAAATCCAAGGATTCCCTGAGGTTTAGATCTTTGTCTTACGAATCTGCATTGAAATCAGGAAGCAGAAAGGAGAAAGATGATAGTGGTCCAAAAGAACCGGCAGAGAAAACTCCTGTGAAATCCCGCGAGGGGCGTCAAGAAAAGAGAGGCTCCTCTCAAGAATCCCCTAGTGTGACTGCTAACAAGGAAAATGAGGTGGAGGGGAGCAGGCGAGAACAGCAGCAGCCAGCATACTCCTCAGCTACGAGAGCACTCAGTCCTCCACCCGTCACCCCTTCAACCCAAGCCCCTCAGTCTAGTAAGACCCCTTCTATAACCAGCTCTCTTGCTAAACAGGCTGCTGAGATGCTGCAGGACATCCAGGGACTAAACCCTTCCTCTTCACCAGCCAAGAAATCGGGCGTGGGCTTATCAGACCTCCCCCTTCCCCGGACCCCGAGGCCTGGTCGTATCCAGGAAGACTTCATCGACTGCCCCAGGACCCCAGCTCGACAAAGACAGAATGGAGAGGGAACACCCAGGCGGCTGTTGCCCCCTACCACCCCAGAGCTACCCACCTGTAGCCCAGCCAGTGAGACTGGAAGTGAAAATAGCATCAACATGGCCGCTCACACACTCATGATCCTGTCGCGCGCTGCCCTGGCCAGGACCGGCACCCCGCTAAAGGACAGCTTGCGCCAGGAGGGAGTTGGGGAGAAGTCTCCTACAACCTCAAAGCAATCCAAGAAGCGTAAGCAGCCAATGTCTCCTTCAAGCCCACCAGCCAAGAAAGAGTCAAAGCGCTTATCAAGCAGCAAAAAAGAAAAGGTGACCACATCATACATAATGCATATGATTTTTTTATATTCTCATTTTCAAAGGCATACTTTGTTACATGGGGACACATTAACATGCATCAACAAGAAATCTGAATCAAAACAAAATAGTCAAACTATTTTCAAGTTAGTGTGATGTCAACCTACCCTACCAAATACCATTCTGTGTCCTGTATGCAATAATTTCATGCTTTTCCATATTTCTGACTCTAAAGGGCATTCATGCATTATTTATATATATATTTTTTCGCTTAATTCATCTACTTTCACTTAATTCATCTAATGCTGCTTTTAATTCTCCAGAAACAGAAGAAAGTACTGGATTGCTTCCCTGATGATTTGGATGTGGATAAATTCCTCTCTTCTCTTCATTATGATGAGTGAGTTCAGTCATTTGTCACAAGACATCAAGGGGACTTCTGGATCACGACTCAAGATTACTTTCTATAAATAGAGCGACATCATAAATAGAAAGACATCTGTTTGGCAAGGGCCTATAATTACTTTTATTAGACTTGCCTGGACCTTTTTATAAGCTGTGATGTTTCCTTTGGTCAATGTAAAAAAGGAAGAAAAAAAGAAATGGTCACTTACAGCAGTGGGACAGCCAGGGAACTTTTTTCATAAATGTTGCTTGTACTTTATGGTGTTACTAACCATGTTTTGTACAGATTGCAGCATTGGTTAATTGAGAGCACTATGACTTTCTAACGACTAGATGGTTAGGATCTGATCTCATGGTCAATATTTGACTGAATGTTGAAACTAAGACAGTTTAGGTTTAATAGGCAACACAGAACTTGTATGGACTACAAATTCTAAATAGCATTTAATTTAAAATGTAACTGTGTGATGTCGTCATTTTATTTCCTAGATTAAAATGTGATTTGTTTCTGTTTAAATAATAATAATAGATATTTTCAAAGTAACAGGTTTGTGTGTATGTGTGCGTGTATAGTATATTTTTCAAAGTCACAGAACATATCAGTTTTAAAGCAACTGCTTCAAAAATCACCCTAAAACCACTGGGACATTTCTTAAGGTCTTGAAATTCTTTGAATAAACTAATAGACCAGTCTTTTCTCTTTGTCTTAAAGCACATGCAATTAAAAGTATGGCCTACTGACAAATAATTAATCATACGACCCATCTCCAGGTTGGCAGTTTAATAACTAATTTGTGGTGCATTAAATATGTAAGTGATAATAAAATATTACATTTTATAAGAGCTAGGATTCTTTAAATTAAGCATCATTATTTTATTATACGTTTATGCCATAGGTTTATTCTTAGACAATCTGGCAACGTCTGATTGGACCAACTCGCCAAGGATTTCACAATAAAAAGTCGTTTGTTGATGGTTGATGGAAGGCCGAAACAATAAACACGACTAACAACGGCCGAGCTTTTATTTTAGAAATCACGATCATTACTATGTTTGTTTCCGGGTGAAGAGGACAGGAAAGAGGTAAGACTGACATTTCATTTTAACAAACTGCTATATTTAACCTATTTATCACATGGTTTCATTACAATTATAACTGTCCGTTGGTAAGGGACATATTTTACATATGTTAATATATAAATGGCAATTTGTTCTTGATTTCAAGGCCTTAATTTGGATTTAATAACCCTTCAACCTACTTAGGCTTAACCATTACGGTACCGTAGCTGACCGGTTTAGCGTTAGCATGTCGAGAATGATGCGCTCGCATTTTTCATCATAATTTAATCTAACGAATGGCCTTCAGCTGAATATAAGATACACTTAACGTTTGTGTTGTGGTCATCAAGTAATTGTATTTTATCGCCTACATTTGTGTTTGTCCAGTGTGTAAATTACTAGTCACCTTTTCGGATAGGTCGAACTGTTAGTCTGACATTTATCTTTACAAGGGTTGCATCAGTGACCTAAGTTACAACACAGTGATTGTCATGTTTTTCTGTCGTGCAGAAAGTGAAACGACAGTAAAACGTTCTATATAAAGAAAGATTGGGGGGAAAAATACATATTTATAGATACTTGCTATCTTAGGGAACGGTTATCGACATGGCAGCCAATGGAGCAAGCTGTGAACAACCCCAAAAACGCACAGGGGCTAAAAACAAACAGAATGGCAATTCCACAGGTGAGTTTCTGCTAATTTAGTTTTGAGATTTCTTGAAGAAAGAAACATTACTATCTGAAATGTTATGCGTTAACAGAGAGCAGGGACATACAGCTCTTTATATTTTAACTCTTATTTATAAGAAATCAGTGTGAAAATGTAGTCTAAATGTGTACATGCATACATAACCTCAAGAGTTGTTGCTACATACAATACGTATTATGTACTTGTCATAATTGATATGTGTGTTGATGCAAGTGACGCATCAAGTCATAATAATGGTGATTGTGTATATAATCCAGACTCCTTGGTCAGAGAGAAGAGACAAAGGGATAAGGAAGAGCGTCTGTCTCTCTTGTTGTGGAGGAGGCCGGTCACCACATTACAGTACTTCCTCTTGGAAACTCTCATCAAGCTAAAGGAGTGGACATCACAGTAAGAAAATATGTGTCTTCCAGTAACTCTGCAACCTGGATTCCAAAGGGTTTTAATATTGCTGGCACGTGACACGTAACCTTTGTTACGTGTCACCTGTTAATTATTACCCTTTCTGTATTTCACCACAATGACTGACAAAGCACAAATACTGTTTTCAGTAAAAATTCATATGAAGCTATGTGGGTCGTCTACTATTTAGTTCTTCTGACTGAGATCTATCTGGCTGTAGTTAGCTAAGCATTATAATATATTGCGGTGATTCATTTTTTTTATGATATTACCAATATATTACATATTATAGTGTACGTAGCGTAGTTTTTACATCCTATTTCCCCTGACTTCCTCCAGGTTGTGGCAGCGACGAGGCACTGTGTTCTTGTTCTTGGTTCTGTGTTCTGTCTTATCCATTGTCTACTCCACTGAGGGAACACACCAGAGTGTAAGAACTCTTCTCACCCCCTTGTTATTGATTCGTTATTTATCATGTTGATGTTAATCATCAACACCACTGCTCCTTTCCATTTAGGAGGACTAAAGGTTAAAGATAACTCACTTTTGATTTCCTAAAAATGACATTCCCCGAAGAGAAGTAATCTCTATAGTGTTCTGTGTTGTTTTCAAGTGTTAAGTTTAATCATTTATAGTATTTTATTGCAGCATCATTATTATTGAAATGCAAATTCAGAAGTGACACAAAAGTTCAAAAATGGCCGTCCTGGCTTTTTTCCTGACAGTATGTCCAGTACCTGGAGAAGAAGTTTGTATGGTGTGCCTACTGGGTAGGCCTTGGAATCCTCTCCTCAGTAGGACTTGGAACTGGCCTCCACACCTTTCTTCTCTATCTGGTGAGAAATCACTTCATATACAGACAATATTATTGGTCAATATTGGCAAATCCCAGATGTATCGCTATCGGTTCATATAATTACATTAGTAGTTAAAGTATCTATATATGATCTTGTCTGCCACTAGATGTCACACTAGACCAAACCAAAACAAATGCTTCGTCGGCCACACACACGCATGCACTTATGGCTCTTTTCCAATCGACTCGCCATTTTTGGTTTTCCATCGGGCTAAAGTAGTACCTTCAAGGACTTGTTGTATCCCTAGTTTATAGGGGCAGGTCTAGTCTAGTGGTCTAGGTGCTGAACAAATGTCAGACAACCCTTTCATTATTTAAAAAATGACCTAATTGTAATTGCTAGACTCCCACCCGGAAGGTCGAGGGTTTCGAGCCCAAGAATTGCCCTACCTGTAAGCATTCTTGAGTAGTACGCACATTTTTTTTAAATATATTCACCTTTTATTAATTGGCAATCCTAAAAAAATCGAGGAGGCACATGCGTTCCTCTGTTTGTTTTTTTTGCCGACAAAAGGATCCAGCAAGAGCTGAATGGAGCATTTCGCACAACGAGAAGGTCTACCGAGAAGTCTCTGAACTTTGGCCACACACGGCTACCAACAGACATTCCAACAGTGTAGCGAAAAGTTTAAAATAAAACTTAAAAGTGACTACATATCTATAAAGGACCACAACGGCCGGCCATGCTAAAATGTGTGCATACCAAAAAAATCGTACTAAATCACAGATTAGGTAGGGCATGTTTGAAAACACAAAAATAATCATTAAGGATGACTTTAACTTTTGTCAAACCTTTTAACTCAAATTTAAGTTGTGAATTAAGCACTTATTTGTTATATTTTTTTTTTATTCATAACAATTTTATTCTGCAAATGAGTAACTTCAGAATACGAGAGATGATATGCATAAATAATCACTTATTTTGCATATTCCTAAATAGCATAATACATTTCACAACTACTGACCATATAAAAAAAATTATGAATCTTAAAGAATTCATCATCCCTCTTGATTGTCTTCTAGTGTGTTCTATGTCTAGAAAATCAAACTCGGTATCTGTTCCAACAGTGGTCAGTGGGTGGCACCATGCACCTTCTCTGTCTTTCACAAGTGCTTGTAATGATGCAATACAATTAGATTACATCATAGGCCTTCCATTTGTCACCCACATGCACTAAAATAATCAGTCTAGTGACATTTGGTCCTGATGAACAGTTGCACTGACACTGTGTCTTAGTCACAGTTATGGTTGTGGTAGATGCCATTTGGCAAAAGGGCAAAGACATGAGAAGTGAGTCTGCATTAGTATCTTCTTTTATATGAGCATGTGGTAAATGTTTTTTTTTATTTGGTGTCAGACGATAATGCAGAATACGTATCTAACAGAAAATTACACAAAAGCCTCCAACACTTACTATAATAATCTCCAATATTTATTTGTTGTGTACTAGGGTTTAATTCATGGCAAACTTCTGCGGGAGGACTATTTTAGGTAAGCCTTTAGATCGGAGGGCAAAAACCCAACTGGTGATTCTGTCTATCCATCCTCTCAAAAAGCCTCTACTGAGAAACGGAAAGGGACAAAAAAGAAGACACATTTGCTCTTGAACACTGACAAATAATAATCTGTTCTGAATGGCCATTTCACTGGAAATTGAATGAACTAAATGCTGATCTGATTTTGCACAGTACTGTATGAATGCTTACTGACTAGTACTTGTTTGTTTCCATTGTGTGTGACACTCCGCTGGTAAAGCCAGCCTTGTGGTCCATAGTGTTTTCGTGTGTGCACGCCTCATGGCGAGTCATCTTAACCCTTGAGTAGGTGTGACCTCATTCCCTTTCCCCACATCTCCCTTTGCTCTGTTTAAGTTTCTTTCCACACCCCCGTATGGAACAACCTTATGTATTTTAACAAACAAGCATGCCTAAATGGCTTTTGATGCTCAAGAACTTTTCAGAATCAGAACAACAGATTTATTGGATTGTTTTTTAAAGTCTAAAATCCAATAATCAGAATTTTCATTTTAGGCCTATAAAATGCCCTTTGATTGGTTACTTTTATAAAGTTGCATTAACTTCAGTCTGTCTTTTAAATGTATTTTTGGGGAACATTTGTATTAATCACAAATCCAATAATGCAAACTGCAGTAAAAAAAAAAAAAGTAAGTAATAAGTTAAAATAGTTTCTGTTAACATTACTTTCATCTAATATGGGTAAGTGCAAGTTCAACAAGACCTGTCTCGAGAGCATCACATTTAGTGATTGGTTGAAGCCTGTGTAAAATAAGTCATTTGAAGCCTGCTGCACTTCGTGCAAGAAAACACTGAAATTAGAAACTTTGGGTAAAAAGTCATTAGAGTCGCATGGGAAGTCAGAAAAACAAAGCCATCAGCAAAAGCCTGCCATCACTCAATATTGTTCTGTATTCACATCGGGAGCATCACTAAAGTCCGCCACCTTTTTTGCCAGTATGGACGTGAAATAGGTCCTAAATAATCTCTTTAAAAAATCGTAAATTTTATGTTTTTATTCTGTATTTCTAATCTTTCATATTTGTTTGTTTGACAGTCTTCAATAAAATTTGCACTAAAAAAACATACTACATTTTTCAGCGATGTTATGGTTGTTTATAGTTTCATGCTAAAAAGGGTCTCATTGCTTGCAACCCATGTACTTTTTCAACCACTGCACAGCAGGTTTATTCAATTTATCATGAAGCAGTGATTTAGTCATAGGATTGTGTCATTAGAATGTGTATTTGTCTTTTCCTAACGGGGTTAGCTGAGTGGTCAAACTCTCTAATTCATGCTAAAGGTCCAGAAACCACAAGCCCCCCACCGAAGAGTTGTATTATGGATTTACCTCAAGCCTGAAGCATTGATAGATAGCCCCCTAGAAATATGGTGAGATCATTGTGCCATTGGGAGGGAAGAATCACTCACAGGCATGATAATATGATTAATCATAATGATGCGGTGTGAGTGTATATGAGAGAATAGTGTGGTGGAGGAAGTTGAAAGCAGTGTGGCAAACAAACTCTAGACGACAGCCAAATTCTTGTGAATTATAGATCTTACCAGCAAATGTATCACCCTTGTCTCTAGCTAATTTGGGCAGGTCACAAAATTTCAATTTGAGAGTTATTACAAAATATATATAACGCAAATTGTACATTTCAATATGTACCCATCAGGTTAATTATTTTAACCTGATGGGTAAACATTGAAATGTACATTCTCTAATGTCTGGTGGGCAAACCATTTTGTACATTGGAGACCTATTGGAGACCTAGTCTCCTTTTGACTTTGGTGAACATCCCTGATTTTCTTTTTTTAGATTTGATTCCATTACATTCCATAGTTTGGTCCTATCTTGTCAGAGCTTACTCACAAATATGCATGTTATTGTAGGTATCTAACAGAAAGCCTATCGTACATGAAAAAAGCCTGTATTGTGTAATCTCAAAAGGCCTGGAGAGGAGAGATGATCAGTGCTAGTCAACACTGACTAATTGTCTGCTGTCTGTCTGATGTCAGTCTGGGCTGTTTCTATTGAGAGAGGCATAACAGTGTACTGTGTGTTTAGTTTCAGGTGGGCCTTGGGTTACTTGGGCCAGGTGGATAAGCCTAACCATTCTTCCTTACACAGATACATGACACCACATACCAACCTGTCATGGAGACTTGATGATTCAGCTGTGTGTGTGTCTACCCATGCACTGACATGTATAATTGAATCAAATTTAACACAGCAGAGCTCCCTGTTGCTGTACAGAACACTTTTGAGTGTGTGTGTGTAAAGTGTCAATTTCTGAGGACCTCCATTAAGTTCCCAGTCCTTTGAACAACATCAAATGCCCTCCATCAACCTCTCTCTCCTGTCTCTGCTTCTGTCTTACCTTCAGGGTCCTCATATAGCATCAGTGACCTTGGCAGCGTACGAGTGTGGCTCCACAGACTTCCCAGAGCCCCCGTACCCAGACCAGATTGTCTGTCCTCAGGGAGGAGGGATCGAGGGCAGCATATCTCTCTGGTCCATCATGTCAAAGGTCCGCTTGGAGGCCTGCATGTGGGTAAGCATACTATACCAGAAGAAGGCAGAGAACAATGCTTTCAATACACCTACCTCCAATGGTTAATATATTATACACACAAATACCTTCCATTTTTAGTACTTAGCACTTTTATTTATTCACTTTCTTTTTACAAAAAAAAAACATTAATAAAACAAAGGCACTCACAAGATCTGGTCATTAATTTGGAAACTGAAATTTTAAAGAGAATACGGTCAAAAAAAAATATTTATATGTAAATATCAAGTGGAAGACACTTCCCATTCACTTCCCATTTAGTCACAACATTGAGCCGAAAGACCAGTCTAACTTGATGGCAGTTTTGACACGCTACGCTCATGCCTGTATGTGCCTGCAGGGAGCGGGCACGGCCATCGGGGAGCTGCCTCCATACTTCATGGCTAGAGCAGCCCGGCAGTCAGGAGCTGACCCAGATGATGAAGACTATGAGGAGTTTGAGGAGATGCTGGAGCAGGCTGAGAGTGCCCAGGTCAGCATGACCCACACCCACACACACTCTACAGATTTGCCATGGAATTCACTTCAGTCTTGTGTGGCCTACTGTGTCTGTTTTCCAGATACAGTATGTACCTGGGAATGTCAGGTTCAATTACGTCTTTAACCACTACAGTCCCTGCAGCTTCTTTAGTTTACTGTCATGTATGCTCACGTGAGGTGCATTTTTGAGCTTGTATTTCATGTTTTGTCCAATGAAGATGTTTTTGAGTGCTCTCCCAAATTTCTGGCACTGAAAAAGAAATGGCAACTGTACTGCCAAGTAGTCAGTACAGTTGCCATTTCTTTTTCAGTGCCAGGTTGGGTTAATTACCGGGTCTGGCTCAGGGGATGCAAACAAGCTAGCATTTAATGCTATTATGAGCTTTTAGAAGTTTGGAAGAGCACTCAAAAACATCTTCATTGGACAAAACATGAAATACAAGCTCAAAAATGCACCTCACGTGAGCATACATGACAGTAAACTAAAGAAGCTGCAGGGACTGTAGTGTGTAATATCCCTCCAGGTGGCTACATAGTAGCCGACTCTGTCTTCTGATTTGCCCACGGCACTATAAAGCAACGTCGCCCACAGAGCATACGTCTATTAACACTTGCCTTTATCCAGCCATTGGTCCTAAAGTGTCACATGTCTTCAGTGAAAGCCCCTCCCACCTTAGACTTCCAGTAAACCTGCTTGTTGGGGGGCGGTGAGTCACCCAAAACACAGCTCTCCCTTTAATCATCCTCGGGCTTCGCTCTCCGCCCTCCCTTCTCCCTTTTCGCCTCTAATTTGAAGGACACTGTTGTCAGGAGTTGTGATCAGATGCTTACTCAGCAGAAGGGAGATCAAAGGCACCCTGTGCTCTATCTTGATCACCTACTCTCACTTCACTGGGTCTCAGCTGAAGAAGTAAAGAGGGCGGGCCAAGGTTGCAGGTCTTTTATCAGGAGACATCAGGATGCATTTGTTATCTTAAGGAGCAGCGCTCAGGATCTAGATGTCAAAAGCAGATTAGTCTTTCTCAGATGATTGAATGTTTCAGCTGCAGAGAACAGTAGTAGTCTTTCTGGTAGTAGTGGGGAAAAAACAGCTACCAATTCGGTGACAGGTTTAATTTTTAACATTAAAGATTACTGCCTTCATTATCATCATCATCATCATCTTCAAGACATCTAAGGAACTAAGATTCAAATCCCAAAATAAACCCTGGTGAAATCCTGGTGTTGGTTTGCCTGTTCTGACCCCCCTGGATGGTCTGTGGTAACCACAGACATTCCACCCCCCGCACTTATAAAAATGGGATCAAATATGCTCTTTGCCAAACCATTTTACTTGTAATGACGCCAACAAAAGTTTACTGTATTGGAATCAACCACAGTATTATAAAGACTTTGCTGCTGCAAATATCTTTTTAAAAAGTAACTACTCAGAAATAAGAAGGAATGTTTTAAGTTGAGTGTAAAATATGATTTCTTTTTTTTTGTTTCAATGGCCAAACATTGGTGTGTGTGTGTGTGTGTGTGTGTGTGTGTGTGTGTGTGTGTGTGTGTGTGTAACTGAAAAATGCACAAGCAGTGAATTAAAGACAATACAACTCAGATGTGTAAAATATGTATTCTAAGGAAAATGGATGGGACTATTGTAGTAGCACATTTCTTTGGCATATATCCGTATGCATTTTGTATTGACCAAATGTAAATTCTTTGCAGGATATTGTGACAAGAGCAAAGCTGGGAGTCCAGAACATGGTGCAGAAAGTGGGATTCTTTGGGATCTTGGCTTGTGCTTCAGTAAGTTGGGTCTAAAGTCCCTTTTTTATTTTAAAGTCTTATCGGGACCCCTCAGGCCCTGGAAACACACAAGACTTACTGACACAGCAGAATCACGCTAAGATCAAATTAAACTAATTTGCATTAAAATACCATAGCCAGATACTGTAGTATACAGATAATATAAGTATGACATAGTTTTAGTTTGGGCGGTGCAAAAAAAAGAGTATGGCAATATTTTTTCCACAATACTGTATACATTTTTTTGATACATATTGATACATTAAAAAAAATGTTTTAACTAAACACACAAAAAACATACGGAACAAGATAGGGAATAGATATACAAAATGAAGGAATATAGTTCAATCATCAATACGCTGTTTTAAACACATTTAAAACACTGTGCAATGCAAATACCGTTCTTGTAAATTGGAATGGAAATTT
This sequence comes from Percopsis transmontana, assembly GCA_025447815.1. NCBI lineage: Eukaryota > Metazoa > Chordata > Actinopteri > Percopsiformes > Percopsidae > Percopsis > Percopsis transmontana. Next base: position 2,567 of record JAOEHI010051930.1, on the reverse strand, counting down.
TGAATTAAATAGTTTTCACAAAATTTGTCTGAGTTATCAATATAATGTGATGTACATATTAGACTACGCAGGTGGTACACAGTAAATTGTATTTTCAGCTCTATTTCAAAATTTTCATGTAGTGTATCGTGATACGTAGCATATCCTGATACGTATTGTATCGCAATGTATGGTGATAGGGTATCGTATTCGTATATAGGTATCGTGAGGACCTTGCCAATACACAGCCCTAGTTTTAGTATTCACTTATGTGCACACATGTCCTACAGTTGTTTGTGGGGTTTACAGAGACCTGTAATAACCCAACTTTGGCCAATAAATATACATTTCCCCCTTTTTTTTTTTTTTTTTTTCTTTTTTTTTATATTTCTGTTCAGCCTATATGAAGAATATTTTTTAAATGTTTGTATCTCAGATCCCCAACCCTCTGTTTGACCTGGCTGGGATAACTTGTGGTCATTTCCTGGTGCCCTTCTGGACCTTCTTTGGAGCTACCCTGATTGGGAAAGCCATCATCAAGATGCATATACAGGTACCTGGCTGATATGAACTGAATTACAAGATGACTGTCTCGCCATCAAAGTGAATAGTTTACCACTAAATTGGCATCAAGTTTTGAATGCAGGTTAATGTTACTGTAGGTGTTGCAGAGCTCCGAGGTCTGGTCTTTTAAGCATCGTTGTGCTCAAATAGGGGACCTGTGTGTTGACTACCCTCCCATACTGTCCACTAACTATGATTTATTTTTATTTATTTTTTAAAAGAGGGTATGACACGCTATTAGACGAGCCTCACAGTGCGTGGGATGGCTGACATCAAACTTAGCTGTAGTATGAGTAGGCGATCTTAAAATGTGCACTGTTGGTTAATTCCTTCTGGTTGTACAGCGTTCCATTGGGGATGCCAGGATTGTTTTGAGTTTTAGGACACATCCAGATCATCTAAAGAGGCTTTAGATGAAAGTAAAGTATTTTAACTAGAACCATAGCTTCTTTTTAACCCACCAGATCAAAAAAGGTCTCTTTAATTACCAAGTGTATTGTTGAGTCTACCACACCAGTGACTAATAGGAGCCTAGACTGTGAGAATCGTTTGGTCTGAGGGTGAGTTATTCCCCATCTTAACAAATCAGATTCCTTCATCTCTCTGTGGTACCATCCATTGCTCTCACTGGGCCGTTCCCAAGCAAAAGCCCCGTGGGGCAGCAGGGGTCGTAATACGGAGGAAGTAGAGTGGACATGAGAGGGGGGTTTTGTACCTTTTTATAATACATACCCCTGTCACACATGTCACATCCTGTTTGAAATTGTCCAAAGGCGACGTGAATCACCATGTGCAAAAGCTGATCCGTTTCTATGCAGGTGTAAAATGTTGTGGTTTCGACCCCCACTTTGCCTAACTGCTAGCCACACAAAGACCACCTACGTCCTCATGCAGGCCAAAAGCTAAAACATTTTCATGCTTAAAGGCTTCCTATCACCCTTTGTCTACACAATGAAGAGGCTTCAGTCACACTCTAAGCATTCTCACATGTTGGGGTTCTGCAGAGATAGGAACTTTAGTATGACATTAAAAGCATGCTCGGGGGGAAGATATGATTATCATGTCTCCTTATGGTGACGTCACTATAAATTAAACCTTTGTTCGCACCCGAAAACTACACACTTTGTAGCAACGTGTCTACAAAGATGACCACCTCTACCGGTAGAACTCCCGTTTGTTTTGGTAGTTTTATTTCCAAAATGTGACACACTCATTTTATTTCTCACATTCTACCAGTAATGAAGATGATCAGCTTTGTAGACACATTTGAAGGATGTTTTGAGTTGAAGGATGTCGGATTGCATGTCCATCTCATTCAATGTCTCTCTGTTCTGTCATTGTGTTTCAACAGAAACTGTTTGTTATAATTACCTTCAGCAAGCACATAGTGGAGCAGATGGTCTTGCTTATAGGGTAAGTGTCTTTATATTTCTCTGAGAGACTGAATAAATTCAGGTGTTATGTAGAGTCAGCACCCTCAGCGCTACTGATGGATCTGCATTTGAAATCAATTTTGAAAACTTATTTTTTGTTCACTCAATCTCTGACTAATGCTGTGTGAATGTATTGCGTGCCTGCATGCATTTTGTAAACCCACAAATGTATTTCCTTTTCTTTAACATCGGTGATCAGGCTTGTGGGGCCCTATTAGAATGAGTTATGTTCATCTTCTGACTCACACAGTTTAGATTTGACTGAGGCATGGTCAGGAAACTACTATGACATGATGTACCCAAGATCATGATGTACTAACCATTACTCTATTAACTACCGCTTCAACTGGCGGCTTATCTAGATACTTTTAAAATCATTAACTGAAGTTTTTAGTTTAGTCATCTAAATGAAGCAATATTGAAGTTAAGAGATAATAGGGCCTGTGGACTGGATGATATTACAGCTGAACATCTTAAACTTGCTAGTAAGAAATTGTGTCCTTTGGTGGCTATGTGCTACACAGGTTTTCTTGTTCATGGAGAGTTACCTGATTCTATGCTCTCTGTTGTGCTAGTACCAGTTATTAAAGA